>JBBPQU010000704.1:0-15789 GCA_038092655.1 Boletus sensibilis | reverse complement strand
GGATACGGGGAGCGAGGAGAGAGGGTATAATATGGTCGCCTTTGCAGAGGCAGCTCTGGTACTCGTCAGAGACGTGCTGACCGGACGAGTCGAGTTCGTCTAGTGTACCTCTTCTGACGACATTTATGAAATAAACGATACAAGTACAAGTACACGACGAATTTCGAAAGCAAGATGGTATCCGCAAGCTACGCACCGCCAGAACGTCTCTTTTCTTCTGCTTCCTCCTCGGACACTATGCGGCCCTGGACCTCCTTCTCGACTTCTTGAGCGAGATCACGAATACGATCACGGTTGGCGCCAATGAGTGAGACGTAGACGCCACGGTGGAGGAGTGGATACGAGCCTATCCGGATACCTTCCGAGGAGACGCGCTTCTGTAGCGTGGTAAGGTAGGGTGCAATCGACGATTCCGGCAGACTGAGACGACCAATAAGGCGGGTATCGACAGGGGATGATCACGCATGACGTACCTTGTGAACACCTGTAGACGAGACGGACGGGCGTCGGGGGGTGGGAGGGGAAGGAAGAGTTTGAGATTGTCGAGCAACTTTTGGAAGAGAGAGGGGATGCCGGGGAACACGCAGAGTTTTCCCTCGAGTCGTACGACGGGCTATACGAGAGTGAGAAAGGGGGAGAAGGGCTAAGAACGAGTACGGACCACCCAGATATCGGGTGCGACGAACAAGACCTCTGCTGCGTGTGGGAACAAGGCCATGCGCTTGCGGGCGATGCGTTGATCTTGGTTCTGTTGGGCAAAGGAGGGACGGAGGCGGATGAGCGCCTCCATGCGTGTGAGTGTTTCTGCGTGGTAGCTGAGTTCTTGCTGGAAGGCTTTGGCGAGGGACGCGTACGTGATGTCTAGGGGGTATGAGCTGCAGATGAGAGTGGGAAAGAGGGGGCGCACCGTCGTGGGTGGGACCGATGCCGCCGGAAGTGATGACAAGGTCGTAGCGTTCGACCATCCTCCGACTTGCTTCGACACTTTGGAGAGTGAGGGGGCACCCGGATAGGTGAGGACAGGGCTTACATTTCATCCTCGTCGTCTGCGATGACTTCTATGCGCTTGCTGGGGGGAGGGAGTCAGGGGTTGTGATGGAGCTCTGTGGGAATGCGCACAGATCTATGCCGTGCTCGAAGCAGAAGCGAGCAAAGTAATTCGAGTTGCGGTCGAGGGTCTTTCCATTCAGTATTTCGTCGCTGTGACTGCTTAGGTAGGAGTTGAGCGGTGTGATGAGACATACCCGATGATGAGTGCACCGGCTGTCTGTATGTACTTTCCGTTGTTGGTGGGGATGGGGTCGGGCTCCATGTGTCTGGAGAGTGAAGAATGAAAGGGACGGTGAGTGAGGGAGAGTAGTCGTGTGGAGGAGCGACGGAACATGAGCGAGTGATGACTCTATTCGGATCATTCTGTGAGTGGTCGTGTGCTCGAACACACGTGCAGTCGACGAGCCAATCGCGGTCATGGCACGTTGGATGGGTGTCTTAAGCTCTCATTCTTTCTCTTCCCTTCAGACATGGACGTCTACTCTGCATCCTGCAACCCTTCCCGCAAAGCAAAGCGTCTCCGCTCAAACTCGGGCCCACCCTCCCCTTCCACACCGTCCCAGCCCGACGACGACGACGACGACCAACACCCACAGCAGCAGCCCCCAAAGCGTCGTGGTCGCAAACCAGGCACCCTCTCGCGTGCTGCCCGCGAGGCACAGCGCAAAATAAACCATTCTCTTATCGAGAAAGCGCGCCGCACAAAAATTAATGATGCACTTGCCACGTTGCGGGAACTCGTCCCTCCAGAGTACAAACGTCCAACAGACAACCAAGACGACTCTGACGACGACGAACTCGACCCCAAGAAGCCAAAACCAAAGGCTTCAGGAGAAAAGGAATTCAAGCTCGAGATTCTCATCCGCACAGTAGCCTATCTCCAGGACCTCACAGAAAAGGTCAAGCAACTCGAGTGCCCCCGTTGCAGCGAGCCCATCTCCAGGTCCTCCCCTGTCCCCCCCCGCTCGCGTCTTCCCTCCATCTCTGCCTGGCTACCCCCTCCCGTCGACGACCAGCGCTCCCTCCTCACGCCCTCCCAATCCCCTGCATTTGATCCCACCCTCAGCACGAGGTTAACACAACTACCCACCCCACCCACCTCGGCGATCTGCGCACCCGCCACAGCCGGTTTCCCAATCCCACCCGTACTCACCCTCCCTTCGCCGAGCACGCTCCTTCCACCCACCACCACCCCCTATATGCACCCACGTTTCTCCGGCTTCACCCCACGTGCGAACGCGAAACCGTCACCCGTGGCATCCCCTCTCTATACCCCCGACGACGAGACCGCTGCCTCCCTCTTGCTCCGCATCAGTACCACCTCTCCTCGCACAGCGTCCAATGTCGTCCCCGCGCGACCAGTCGAGGCGTTGAGTGCGGGGTATGCCTTGACCCCGAGCAGGCTGCTGGGTTTGAGCGCAGAAAGATAAATATGTTGTATACCCAACCTCGTTTGAATATTTCGGTTGTACGTTGACGCAGGACTGCACTATGCACGTGTATGTATTATATCTAGTACCGAGGTGATGTTTACTCTTGTTTACTACGACCTTTTCTTCTCCATGTTCAGACCAGCCTGCCGTTGGCTGCTGCGTGCACAGCGACGTCCGTTCTCTGCTGCTGTCCAGGATGAACTGAACACCGTGCGACCTCAAAAAAAGGCAGAGCGTAAACGACGACAAGGGGTCAGCTTTCCTCACTCGCATCCATCTCCCACTCCCTCACATCACCAGCCAACAGGGCGATCCCTTTCTTGACCATGTCATCATCCACGTCCGAGGCGGTACGTCCCTCTTCCTCTCCACCCTCATCCACGACCTAACCCTACTCACTCATCGTGCCAAGGTAGAGGCGGAAACGGCTGCGTCGCGTTCCATCGCGAAAAGTTCAAGTCAATGGGTCCCCCCTCGGGTGGGAGTGGCGGTCGCGGCGGGGACGTCTACCTGATGCCCACACCTGCACTCACCACCCTCTCCTCGATCCCAAAGCGCGTCCGTGGTCTCTCCGCACCTCACGGCCGCGGGACTTGGCAAAACGGCCGAAACGCCGCACCGACGGTCATCAAAGTCCCGCTTGGGACCGTCGTCCGCGAGCTCCCCCGCGACGATCCACGACGCGCCAAGGACGAGTGGGAGGCCGAGGAGGAGTCGCTCGGGGAGCTCGGTTTCGATGCGCGGCGCGCCAAGATGATGGAGAGCAGATGGGTGCATTATCCGCGCTACGAAGACGACAACGTCCAGAGGGACGTGTTCAAGCAAGCCGAAGCGGCGCTCTGGAGGGAAGAACGCGAGCGACGCTGGGCGCGGATGCAGAGGGCGAATCACCCGATTCACCTCGACCTGGGCCAAGTCGAGCACGTGGTCGAAGACGTCAACGCGCCGCTTGCGCTCGGGAAAACGGAGTATCTGGGTCATTTGATCGCGAGGGGCGGTAATGGCGGTTTGGGCAATCCGCATTTCTTGGCCCCCGTCAACCGCTCGCCCAAGTTTGCCACCAAGGGACATGATGGCGAACGCGTCACACTGGAACTCGAGCTCAAAATCATTGCGGACGTCGGGTTCGTCGGTATGCCCAACGCTGGCAAGAGCACGTTGCTGCGTGCTCTGACGGGTGGCCGTGCCAAGACAGAGGTGGCGAGCTATGCGTTCACAACGCTGAACCCAATCGTGGGTGTCATCAGAGTCGCCGACGACGGTACCTTTGAGGGAGAACTCCACGACGTTCACGTCTTTGAGGAAACCGCCGTCGAGGAAGCCCGCCGTCTGGAACAGATGTCAGTAGATCCAGATCCAGATCCAGAGATGACGGAAGACACACCGGAACCGTCCTCCCCTACCGTCGCCAACCTCTCCTCGCTCGACTGCTTTGCCATTCTCGAATCCTTTCGGTTCACGATCGCGGACAACCCCGGTCTGATCTCACGTGCGTCCGAGGACGTCGGTCTTGGACACTCGTTTTTGCGGTCGATCGAGCGTTCGCATGCGCTCGTCTATGTTGTCGATCTCGCTGGGCCTGCACCGTGGGACGAGCTGGAGATTCTGCGCGAGGAACTGGACAAGTACAAGCCTGGCATGAGCGACAAGGCGCGTCTCGTCATTGCCAACAAGGCTGATCTGTTAGCGAGCGACGCGGATGTGGACGCGGTGAACGAGGCGCGGGAAAAGTTGCGTCGGTTGGAGGCGTACGTTGAGACTGAGATGGGTCGCCGGATGGACGTTGTCCCGATCTCGGCCAAGTTTGGGCAAAACTTGAAAAGAGTGGTGGGGTTGATGCAGGGGTATGTGAAGGAGGCGAGGGAGGGGGTCGACGTAGACTAGTTACATGGGTCGGGTGCATTAATGTAATAGACACGTTCGAGGTCTCACTACTCCTCGATGATATTCTCCTGGATCTGCCCTCTCGGATCTGATCTTGCTTCAGATGATAGCCAAAAGGTCCAACGGAGCAAGGTCCCTCGAGTCCCAGGCCAAATCCCCAATCCCCCGACACCATCTCGATCTCCGCGCACCGACGCACCGACGCATCCCGTCCCACCTACCCACCATGCAACGTCGATATGAACACGATCTCGTCGCCACTCTTGAGCTCATACGCGCCCTCGCCTTCCAACTCCCAATCCGTATCATTAATGAGGACGAGAATACCCGGACGACTATCGTGTGTGCGCGTGAGCCCCCTCGGGTAAACGAACGAAACGAGACAAACGTACACGGTATCGCCATCCATAAACAGTTCGGGACGGTCCTTGAGGAGGTGTACGCGTAGATGATGCATCAGATACGTCATGTCCGTCGACTTTGGGTTTTCCTCGGACGGGGGTGTGGTGGGTTCATGGACGGGGGGGACGACGGAGGGGAGGGAGAGCGCGTGCGTACGTTGGTTTCCAAAGAGTAGCTCGAGACCGCCACCAAATTCGATTTTGAGATGGATCGTCGTCGTCGACATGGTGGAATCCCTCTAGAGAGAGTGTGTGTGTGTCGGGAGTCGGATCTTGGGGAGGGTTGATCCAACCTCGATGTTTGTGCAAAACATGTGATGATGAGTGGCGTACGGGCATATGGTGTAGCTGGTTATCACATCCGCTTAGCATGGTGCTGACTGCGGGGGGTCTCCGGTTCGAGTCCGGATTTGTCCACTCTTTTTTTTTTCCTGAGGTGTTCTTGTTCTTCGTCGAACTCGGAACGCACGCGCACGTTCTTTGATGAGTCATGGTGTGTGTCATGTGGGTGAGCATCAACGTTGGGCTTGCGCATCTGGACACACTCTCTCACTCAATCCGCTGGCCCACTGGGGGCACGTTCAAAACGGCTGACATTGTTTCAAAGACTTGGACTTGGACTTGGACTTGGTAGCGTCAACGTTGCAGGCGCGGAAAGCGACTCTCCTCGTTCCAGAGGCGTTGTGGCGGGTCCACGGACCACAAGGACAAAGACCCGAGACAAGTTGGCAATTGTCACGTCTTCCAACGGATTACAAACCTCGCTAGTGGCTGGCGTAGAAAGAAACACGGTCGCAAGGGAAAGATGAACCGGCGATGCAACTCGAAGGTGAACACCACAGAGCCAGGAAGGAAAAAAGAGTGGACAAATCCGGACTCGAACCGGAGACCCCCCGCAGTCAACACCATGCTAAGCGGATGTGATAACCAGCTACACCATATGCCCAACATGAAAGTGCTCACTTGGTGAGAATCGTCTTGCACGGTCCTATTTGCGAAAGAAACAAAAAGGTGGAAGCACAGATGACACTCATCTACAAACTCAACTGTTTTCGAGACATGAAAGGAATGACCAGGAGCGCAAGTGTGTTCGATGTGTCCTAATCAGCCAACGCTTGCAATTTCGATTCTGCGTCTTTCCACGCCTGCAGAGCACCACTCGACTCATCGATAGAATCCCATCGTCTGAGAATCTCCTGCTTCATGGTCTCCATGCCCTCCCTCTCATGCGCACTGATGCCACTCTCATCCAGATCGTCCTCCTTTCTCGTCCCATCATAGTGCCCTGGTGCCATGAATGTGTACATCCATCCAGTCGATAACGAAAGGCTTGCTAAAGAACGAGCGAATGGGAGGCGAATCTCTTCATAAATACGGAGGGCATCTTGGATGCAAGAGAGCGTGGTAAGAGGATGTGCAATGAGTCGGCCAAGGACAAATGCATCCTAGACGCGTTTGAGTAACAAGGGACGAGTGAGGAATTATGAAGAGGACCCACTTCGATCGCTTGGCCCGCACCGCCACCGAAATGAGGCGTCATGGCATGACACTAGGGGATCATAACCATCAATCATCAACGGAACATCCCTGCAACACCCATAAGACGCACCGCATCTCCGATAAGTGCGACCCTCTTTCGTACGCAAAATGGAAGCGGTTTCACGACATGCATGGCCCACCTGGACGGCTCCTCGCAGAGCTGTATTGTATGGCACTTAGACTGATAAGGATTGATCACTGTGGAGAGAAGTCACCTTCATCACTGTCCTCACGTGAGGTTCGAAGTCGTCAAAATATTCAACTAGCCTATCACGAGTCGCGTGGGATAGCCAATGTCCTTCGTAGTGCGTGCCCGTCAAACTCGGATCACTTATGATGGCCACAACGTTGATAGTCCCTTCGACGATCGGATAGGTGATACAGAACTGCGAATGATGAAATATGTGAATCTGAATAAAGGCAGTATGAAACATGTCTACCATGCCCTTTCCGTGATACTGTATGACGGCAGAATGAGGTGTGGATTTGTGCACATGTGTAAATGCCTACTCACCGCTGTCATAGCCCCTAGAGAAGGATTCTCTGGGTTTTCCTTCTCCAACATCTCCGCAGAGATGAGGCAACGATATACTGTCATCCCTGTGAAAGATGCTTCTATGTATTGTTTAAGATCTGTCTTGTCGCCGGTCTTGTCATCTGATGCGGCTTCAAACAACGTCTTGCGCACTGCTGAGCGAACCCCATCAGCTCCAACGAGTACATCAGTAAAAGCAGTAGTTCCATCTGCGAAGTTCAGTATAATAGGTGACGTCGAGTGCGCATCTTGTTGTTCTGGTTCGGTATAATCGACGAGGCGCTTCCCGGAGTGTACTATGCACGAGGCCGGGAGGTGCTTTTCCAGGATAGTTACCATGTGCTGACGATGCATGGAGGAGGGGCCATCTTTACTCCCTTCCATGAGAACAGGCCTCCGAATGGTGGAATACATAAGCACTTACAGCGATGGACTCTGTGGTACCAGATGTATCCGCCCTCACGTATGTCTGATCGCCTCACACAGAAGCCTGATGCGTCGGTCAGGGCTGAGACCAACATGATCGAGAATCGGGTCACTTACCATGGTTGGTGCTGTCGGGATTCTGCGTAAATATTTGTTTGAACTCATCGAACAGCCCGAGCTCGATCATAATTTCGTGCGTCCGTCTCCATACAACAATCCCTACACCAGCAGTGTCGATAGAGTCGTGTGCTTCGTATAGATCAATGGGTATAGAAGGTTCATATTTTCCGATTGTAATAGCGAGGACAAGACCGGCAATGCCAGCGCCACTGGAAGGGGCCTTGAGTGGTGAGCTCGAACATAAGCATAGCTACACACCAGATGGCAACACGAAACTTGGATCCCGAGTTAGATGATGAGAGCGAAGCTGACATTGTATTGTAGTTCAGTGCTCAGCGCTCAGCGGCGAAATCTGACCTGTGAAATGACAAAGTGGCTTTTATGTTGTCCATGAATCGGACATACTGGGTCCTTTGATCATATGTAGAGCACGGGTATGGGTAAAACCGCGGTGGTCACTGTCAAGTCACTGTAGTGCAGGTTGTGATTCGGCACGTCGGCATGCCAGGTACGGCCACGAAGCAATCGCAATTGATCATAATGACGACGTCGGTAACGTGCGGACAGCTGCCACTGACGCAGTGGTCCCGCACGACGAGCTCCAGCATTTCAACCAAAAAACATCATCTTTCGATCGGACTTTCTTCTAGTAGCGTCAAAACAAATTTGAAACTGTTCACATAGCAGGATATCTGAGAATGGTTGTATTCGAAGTTAACGGCTGGATATTGGTGAGCTACTCCATGTCTGGTATGCTTGCGTACCAGGTTCGACCCTGTTTCAGGTGAAAGTCGGGTGAATGACACCTACTTCATCACACCCGAGATAAGGGGACATCCAAATCCGACTACAAGGTATACATCCTCTCATCCAACCTTTATTAGAACCTCCCAACTTAGGCTATGACCCCATAGCTATCATTTGCTTCCCCACCTGTCACATCAATCGCTAGCGCTTCGATTCTGGTCAGCTCTTGCTTCCGAATTTTATCATCTACAACTGTGTTGAGATGGTTGCCGATGCACCGAACTGGTTTTTCTCTACATGTGCATTTATCGGCTTCATACTATGTATGATTCCCCTTCCGTGGCATCTTGAAGGTAACATTATAGTCCTGAAACATCGTACGCTCTCTAACGTGCTATCCAGCCTGGAACACGGGCACTTGCCTGTTCATGATTTGGACGGGCTTGGCATGCTTGAACCAGTTCATCAATTCCGTGGTTTGGAATTCAGACGTCATCAACAGGGCGCCAGTCTGGTGCGACATCTGTAGGTGTCCCACGTTTACTTTCTGGGCATTGCTCACCACTAACCTGCAGCCACCAAGTTTATGGTTGGAAGCGCGGTGGCCATCCCTGCAGCGTCCCTCTGCATAAACCGTCGCCTGTACCAAATCGCCTCTATTCAATCTGTGACAAAGACGCGTGCGGAAAAAAGACGTGATGTCATGATTGATCTTGCTATCGGTCTCGGAATTCCCATTTTCGAGATGATTCTCCGTAAGTGCTACAGAATAGATTCAAGTAGGACTGTTGTTCACTCGCCATCAGACACTGTCGTTCAGGCCCATCGTTTCGTTATTATTGAAGAAGTCGGCTGTTACCCCTCACTTTGGAACACTCCCCCGGTGTACGTGCTCGTCTTTTCCTGGCCCGTCGTCATTGGTCTGGTATCCGCGTCTTACTGCAGTACGTGTGCTCAGGACGGATCGTAGTGTTGCTCTAATCGCATTTTGCAGTCCGGACCATCCGTGAACTCGCCATCCAAAGAGTCCAGTTCAAGGAGCTCCTTTCAGCCAACAAGAACCTGAGTTCTAACCGGTATTTCCGCCTCATGGGTCTCGCTGGCATCGACGTCCTCGCTACAGTTCCTCTCGCATGTTACTCCATCTATCTCAACGCGACCACGAGTCCCGTGGAGGCGTACGTGAACTGGAATTATGCCCACACCGACTTTGGTGTGATCGAAACAATGCCTTCTGTTATGTGGCACGAAAATCCAATGCTGGCTACCAGCATTGAGACGAGCCGTTACTTCATCATCATCTGCGCGGTCGTTTTCTTTGCCTTTTTTGGGTTCGCGGACGAAGCGAGGAGGAATTACCGCCTTGCGTATGTGTCGGTCGCAGAACGGCTTGGTATCTCCACCGGATCCACCTCCGCCACCGGAGCTTGGACTGCCAATGGGCACGTCAATAAATTGGGGTCTGATCTCACTTTGGGACGCCAAATCTCGTGGATCTCCTCCTCCAACAGCACTGGACTGGTGACCAATCCGTGCTAGGAGGCAAGCCGTCGATTGCGGCGCAAAATGAGTGAGCGGAAAATGTGACATAAAGAAACTTCTACTTATTTCCTTCTGGAACATTATTTTGATACCAAAAATTTTGTTGCAGTACATATGTTGCCCATTTTAGAACGTTGTATCAATCAGTAAGGCTCACTATATATTAGAGAATACATGTATAGTACGCTGTACAAAGTTGTAGGTGATTAGGTAGGCTCGTAAATAGCTACAATTAATAGTTCCGACACTCCCCTCAAGTGTGCTTGACCAAAAAAAAAACAGATAAATCAATGAAGACGAATACCTATGAGTATGGCCCCATAAACAGTGAATTCTGTGTCCGTGAATGACGAATTGTGTGCCGCGACACGTTACACTCTAGGATGGCAAGTCGCGGTTAGTCTGGTGATCAGACCGGGAACCCCAGCCAGGCTGAGCCAGCCCCAAGCGGGGTTTCTGCCGACAGTACCAATGTAGCGGACATAGCACGAAACAATACGTCGGGGACCAGCTGAGGATGTCCCTCGTTAATTCCGTGCTTCGAGTTTCATCGTGGTTACAACCCAATCCAACTACTAATAGATACCTTTCAGCTGCGGCCGTTCTCTTCACGGATGCTCCCTGCTCGCAACCCTGTCTATCGCATTCCTGACAAGGCCAATGAGCTCCTCCTCTGCGCCAACTATAGCCTCTACGCGACGTTCACGCGACAAGAGGTCACCGAACACCGTCTCGGGATCAAACGAAGAATGGGCTCTCTGGACAGCCTCGGCAAACTTGGCAGGGTGGGCGGTGGAAAGGACGACTTGAACGGTTTCTGCGGAGCTATGACAGACATACACTGAGTCCAGCGTACAGTATCCGAGGAACAAATCGCGAAACGTACTTGGATTTTGCAAACACTTCGGCGGCATGAAGCCCCACGGCGGTATGCGGGTCGACGAGGTACGACTTGGCCTCGTTGTATTTTCGGATAGTGGCGATCGTCTGTGGTCAACGAGTTAAGTAGCTGCACATCCAAGCCTGCATTGAATTCCACCTGCTCATCGTCAGCCTTTTCTGCGACAAAGTCTCTCTGTGCACTCTCAAGCACCGCCGACAGATCGACGGTCCCTCTGTTCTTAACCGCGGCCATCCAGTCGCGTACCTGGTCACACGCGGCAGCACGCTTCGATGTCTCGTTGTCCTGTACTGCATCCTCATAGGCAAGATACCAGAGCAACCGTTCGAAGTTGCTTGACACGGCAATATCCATGGCGGGACTAAAAGTTGCGTAGACGCCGCCCGCTACAGGGCTAGCACCAGGATCAACTTTCTGGTATGACCCACTCTTCCAAAATCTGGCGAGAATGTCGTTTGAATTTGTTGCGACGCCAAGTTTACCCATAGGCAGCCCCATACGTTTGGCGTAGTACCCTGCGAGGATGTCACCAAAGTTGCCCGTAGGCACGACAAATTGGATCTCGGAACGGTCGACACCGACGTTGGGGTTATTGAAAAGCTGAAAGTAGGCAGAGAAGTAGTAGACAATCTGAACGAGAATACGGGCCCAATTGATGGAATTTACTGCCCCCAGACGATGTTTTTCGTTGAACTGCTTGTCAGATAGGAGGGACTTAAGGATATCCTGTGGGAAGGGTTATACTATACCTGTCAGTACAGAACAATGAAAGCTGCGCTTACCTGGCAGTTGTCAAATGTCCCGCTGACAGACAAGTTGTGGACGTTCTTGTCGAGGACGGTTGTCATCTGAGCTTCCTGGATTGGTGAGACTCGGCCCTGAGGGAAGAGAATGAAAACGGATATGTTGGCTTTGTTGCGCAGGCCGTAGATAGCAGCACTTCCAGTGTCGCCACTGGTGGCACCGACCACAGTGAGCTTCTCGGGTGGTTCTCCGGGAGCTTTCCTGGAATTGCGTCTATTGAGAAAATATTCGAAGAGGTTCCCAACGAGCTGGAGAGCAAGGTCCTTGAATGCATAGGTGGGCCCGTGGAACAGTTCGAGTACGTGTGTTTTGGGATCGAGTTGAACAAGGGGTGTGATAGATGGATCGCGAAACGCGGACGGGCCAACGGTGTATGTCCTGTTGACGAGGGAAACCAGATCGGCTGGAGGAAGCTCATCGGGAGAGATGAAGAGTGAGAGGATATTGATGGAGAGCTGTTGATAGGAAAGACCGGCCCATTCAAATCGCCAGTTTTCGGGCAGACTTGGGATATCCTTTGGAATGTAGAGCCCGCCGTCTGGGGCGAGGCCAGCAAGGACAACCTGTCACAAGTTCGATCATCAACATAGTGGGTATAGCAGAGATGGTGCGCCTTACGTCCTCGAAGGACTGCTCGCCTGGGTGTCCGCGTGTGGAAAAGTACTTCATCGACGTGTGCTCGACGCGATGAACGATCCCGAGTCAGTGCCGATCATAATATCGATATCCTTTTCGGGTTCGTGTCTCCGACTCAGATATCTCCGAAATATTTCGGCTTGCACATCGTCAATGGCTACTCCACCATCGCCTCGGGCAATTCTCAGTCTCTACAGCTCAACGCTTCGTGCAGCACGGTCGCTCAGTTCCTATAACTTCCGCAACTATTTTTTGAGGAGGACAAAGGATACATTCCGTACCATGCAGGTAAGCTGTAGCTCTTCTCTTTGCAATGACTCAGCTGATAAATGTGTCCACAGGCGGAGAAGAATCCAGCTAAACTTTCGCTTGCGTACAACGAAGCGGTCAAGGAGCTAGAGGTGCTTCACCGGAGTGCTATTGTTAATCAGCTGTATGGCGGGCGGCGTCTCGCAGTAGAACACTAATGTCTGGCGATGAAGATACATTGGTCAAGCGGGCAATGCTGTGACAAATTCCATTCCAGCTTTCCTTTCTCCCCATCATTTCCATGCGGGAAACTCGACTCCCCGTTCCCTCACGAAATGCACCAGATCATGATCCTGTGCAGGAGTTCGAGTGTGGTATTCGTCCAATTTTTTCAAACTCAGGCACGGATCTGGTACTTATGCCCTACAACGTCGGGAACGAGACTAGGACTTGCCTCGCTAAGTGAAGTCCCGACTTTTAGATCGGCGGCAGTGGAAGAAGAAAGAAAAATTCGACAGACTTCTCGACAGCGCCGCTACAAGTGAACAAGGATTAGTGCTCTCACTTCTAGATCGAGGTGCCCACAGCCGTGATATGGAAGAGGTTCTCGTGGACGGGAGTGTCGACGAGGGCGGGTGCTCGGACATGAAGCAGGCGAGGATCTGACATTGCCAGCCTGACAAGTCGTAATTTTTATTGCTCTAACTTGTCAACGGATCTCCCCTTAAATACCTCCCAACGTTCAACAAAAGCCTTCACTACAACTTCGCAATCTCTTCACGAACGCTGTCACGATGCACGCTTTCCCGACCCTCGCCTCCCTTGCCCTCCTCGCCACACACCTCGCCCTCGTCCGTGCTTCCGTCTACGTGAGTCCTCCCCCTGCTCCATTCGCCCGCTCACCTAACCCGACGCGCAGGTCACCAACCCAGATCAATCCAGCACGTGCACGGGTGGTCAATCCTGCCTGGTACAATGGGTTGATAACGGTAAATCGCCTCTCCTTCGCGCCATCGGCGAATGTGAAGTCGGCCTTTACATGGGTGACTTCGTACGTACCTGACCAGCGTGTTGCCACTCTGTTGTTTTACCTTTGTCTCGTTTTAGCTACTAGCTCAGTCGCTGCCGTCGGTTGACGTCTCCACCACCACGTCCTTTTCCTTCGCGGTACGTCCTTTGTTCTAATTTCGGCTCATAGACATGAACTTGGTTCACCACGTTGTAGGCCGACCCTGCTGCTGGTCCCAATGGACAATAGTGAGTGAAAATTTCGACGTTGATGACAGGACCCGATCTAACCCCTACCCAAGCTACCTCGCGTTCACCTCTAGCGATATCAATTACCGAGGCTTCTCAAGTACTTTCATGTCAGTCCATTCTCGTCACATGACCAAGAGCTTTAACTGATGCAATTGCGTTACAGCCTCATTGGCATGAACGGAACGACCCCTGGTCCATCGTGATGGTTCGTCTCTTCGCATGATCAGAATGACTGTGTTATGATCTCGAAGTTTAGGCCTTTAGATCTGGTTTGGGGAGACTACCATCCCCTCAACAGTTAGAGGTGTTGAATGATCGTGATGTTTTTTTTCTCTGATTACTTTTGATACCTTTTAGAAAGAAAGAAAAGTAGCTTGATGCCTCTAGGTTTCTATTGTCTTATTCTTTTGTCGGTTCACGAACTTGGTCTCTTCTTTTACGGTGACTTTTTTGATCATGTGCCACCCGTGGGAGCGACATGCCTTTGCAAACAAGCGCGCGGGATCTCGAAGATGACTTTTGAACACGACCAATACCGAACCAGCTCGCAAGTAGAGTCCAAATCGCACCCGGCTCCGAACGGTGCAGAACGCCTCAAGTCCGTCGCCCATCGCCTTCCGTCCAACCTGCCCGAAGAGAGCTTTTGCCAGAGCGTCCAAGCCTGGGTCACTGATGACACGATCACTTGCAAGTCGTATTGTCCTGGAAAGTTGCGTACGAAGCGGTGCGTCCCTGCCTTGCTTATCAACGAGAGAGAGAGAGAAGAGGGGAGGGGAAGGATTCAAAGATCGCACTCAAACGGAGACTTGAAATGAATAGGGCGAACAAGGAAGGCATACCCTCGCGCGCGTACATCGATAACGAGTGCTTATTTCTCAATACCATTGACCTCTTCGAGATAAAAAAAACACATATATACCCGTGGGTATTTCGACACCGCGGGTAGTACGGTTTATCTCGTACCCGTACCGTCACGGGTACGTTGTTGCTTGACCGACCCGCGGTGTTACCCGTGCTATACCCTATCAATGACAATGACAATGACACCAATTCACCCTACATTCAAGCTCTTCACTCCAATTCTCCAGCATCCATTTATCCACTCACTTTTGATCATGTCGGGAATGCCTGACCAGGCCCTTGTCGTAACGTATGTGTGCTTTTCCTGGGCCACAACTATGGGATAGGCTCCCCACTGCGAGACCGTCTAGAGACACCCTACACCCTAGCCTTGAACGCACTCGGCAGCATGATCATCTAATTGGTCCACTCATCAATGGTAAGGTCTTACTGGGTGCTGACCTAGTGTTGGCCCGTTCCGGTTTCTCAGGGCAAGGTTGAATATGCGCCAACCACTTCTGTCTCGAAATCTGACCCACTGTGACCCTTGGCCAGCGCTCAGTGAGCTCGTTTCCCAGTGTTCACCACTACCTCATGGAGTCGTGATCCATACCTTCTACCATAGCCAACAATTAGTAAAACATCTCCAGACTCGCCAAGATCTCCGAGTGTGTATCATAAGAGACGGCGAACAATAAGAAGGCATGGGTCAAAACTCGGATCGAGAATGGTGAGAGGGTTCGTTCTGGAACTTGATTTACTCATGACAGAGGGTCATACTTTGGCAGCTTATAGTAGGACTCGCAACATATACACCACCGACACTCAAATACATCAGCCGTTGATTATCCCCGCATTTCCTTCCCCAAGGCTTTGTATCACTCCGACAGTTACCGAGAGACAGTATTGACTCGTCCCGATTGCGTTGCAATCGTATCGTCGCTCTCAAATCGCTCCCAGCCGCGTAATCAGAATAATATGGATATGGAAAGCTGGACAACCGCGTACTTTTTCGAAATGGCATGCCAAAAGTAGTAAGACAGATAGAAACACGTAAATTCCTTTCAAAGGCGTCGACAGATCAAAGAAGCCGATGACAGAATGACCCAATATATCCGCGGGACCTCTGGGCGACATAAAAGCGACCTTGTCTTTCCGCAGGTCAAGTATCGTCTCTTGATTTTCCTCGCTGTACTACAAAATGTCAGCTTCCTCTGAGTCGGGACACAAGTTCCGTGTTGCCATCTGGTGCGTAGTTATGCTCATGTTTGAGCCCGCCACTCAAAGTTCCTTCCAGTGGCGCTGGTATCAGCGGTCTTGTCCTCGCTATTACAATCGGGAAATATGAACCTTCTATACCCATTGATCTATACGAAGCACACGACTCTATCGACACTGCTGGTGTAGGGATTGTTGTATGGA
>JBBPQU010000703.1:0-15802 GCA_038092655.1 Boletus sensibilis | reverse complement strand
CCGTGGCGGCACTGGAACGTGCTTTGGCGGCGGCCAAGGGCGGCACGGAGGAGGAGCGCCGTGAGATCGAACATCAGCTTGAAGAAGCGTGCCGTCGCGAAGCGGATGTGAAAACGGCAAGGGAAAGGGCTGTTGCTGCTCTGAAGAAGAAACAAAAGGAAGAAGAGGAAAAGAGGCAAAGGGAGCTAGAGATGCAGCGAAAACTTGATCAAATGGGTCTTTGTCCTATGGGATACCAGTGGATCAGACAGGAAGGTGGGTACAGATGCGCGGGTGGCTCACATTTTATCTCGCATGATGGAATTGGTATGTATCAGTAGCTGCAGTCCGAACGTTATGCTCGTTGTAGATCGGCGACAATTGCTGAAATGATAGGACTCGCTGTAGCCTAGACATGACTGAATTGACCCAAGTGGTCGTAGTCAAGTGTATATTTACGCTTTGGGATAAGAACCGGAGCCTGTGTTTTGGTGGGAACACCGTGACCTGGAGTAGGAAAGATGCATGATGGATCTGGAAATCATGGCTCAATATTCGCCAATATTGGTCCCCCCCTGCGCGTGCTATTAATACTTGCTATCGTGCACATAAACGGCCATCACCGTCGCCCATCCCACTCACATTGAGGACTCTCGAGCATATAATGTCGACCGAAACTCCGGGTAGCCCTAAAGGCGTTGCTTTAGTAACAGGTTCGGGACAGGGCATCGGTCACAGTATTGCACTCCGACTCGCGAACGCCGACGGATATGATATCGGGTTGAACAATCTTCTTGGAAATAAGGAAAAGCTTGCGGTTCTAAGCAAAGAAATTACTCAACAGACTGTCCTGGACAGCGTGTTTGCATTCTGGTGGCCGACGTGAGCGTCGAAGGGGAGGTGAAGTATATGGTCGACGGGGTGGTGGCAGCCCTGGGACACCTCGACGTGGTAAGCTTGAGAATGAGTTCAAATTGACCGCCATTTTTTTCGGGCTGTTCGCGTCGGAGGGGAGAGGAAGAGGGAAGTGGAACACTGGGGAGGTATGCAAGTAGACAGTGTGACCTGGAAGCGCGTCAGTACAAACGGTGCGAACGCATGACGAGGAGCGTACCTGGGCCATCCGCACCATCTAGCGACGATCCCAGGCGGTGCGCAAGGGTGGCGCTGCGACGTCTGTCAAAGTCAACAAGGCCCTAACCTAACCTAACTCTTTGAAAACCCTAAACTTCGTGGTTGGCGAGACGAGTAGGGAATTTGCTCTTCTCAATCCCTCTTCCGTTTCACTGAAGAATGCAAATTCGTCCCAACGGAAGACGGCTGTGGAGGATGAGGAGGAGGAGAGTGATAAAACGGCTTGGGTAGTAGCGGTGATGAGAGCAGTGAGGATGACAGCGAGAGTGACGACAGCTCCGATGCCGGCGGTGGGTATAGAGTGGACACTTTCATTTCCGGGGTACATACTGACATCCCCTGCAGAACTGAATAAACATGATCCCCGATCCAGACCAGGGCAGAAAAACGCGCGTCTTCAGCAAGTCTACTCGCGGACACGCGACGCCAATCGACAGACGTCGAGTAAAGTTCATTTCGTACCCCTGGTGGCGCAAACGGCCGCGCCAGCTGGCAAGACGAACGATAGGGACGCTTCGTTTGGACAACGTCTTGTTTCTCGGCAGCCTACAGAATCCTCTGTCGAATCACCTTCGAATGTGCAGTCTAGCGCGGATGGCGGGATGGAAATAAGGTTTATTCCCTCTGGAGCTGGTGATGACGACCCCGGAAAGACAGCGCCTGCACGAAAGAAGAAAGACGTCCGCAAGGGTGTGGAAGTATTTGGGGCGGGTATGGAACGGGGTGTAGAAGAGTTGAAAGGCGAGATAGACGAAAGCGAGCGGAGTGGTCGAAAGCAACGTAGAAAGGGGATGCGGAGTGGTAGTAGAAACGTTTTCAGACAATTGAGCTCGTAGCTGTGGCTAAACATTCCTCCTTCGTCTCGATGGCAGATCATTGTAAGTCGTTGCAGGGATCTCTCGATCAAACTCGTCTGAAACACGCAACCTCGTAGCAACACAATCTCAATATGCTGCCGCTGCTCGTGTACCACTCATAAAGTCTCCTGCTGTGAGGGTTCCTCCGCCAGTGCGTCATCTCCCGTTCCACCATCGCATCTCTCCATCTCACCCGTCTCTCTTCTAGGTCTCTCTTCCCCCAGATATCCACCCTCTTCCAGACAGCGTGACACCTTATGTGAGTTTCTCGCAAGTCCGAAACCAAGGGTATCCAAACACCGAACATCTCACCTCCACACAGTTCGCCTATCCGTTCGTGCTCGAACCACATATCCTCACCCTCGAGTCGTCACGGCGAAGCACACACGCCACCTACGTTGCACGGCGCGAGGGACTCCTCCGGTCTCGCGAGGACGAAAAAGAACAGCGACGACGGGAAGCGCTCAGACGGGTCGCCCCTGGATTCGACGGCGACGCCGGGACCTCGCTGAAACCCGTGCGTGCGCAAGCCTCGCCCGAGAACCAACCACTGGCACTGGCACTGCTACCGACCGGTCGTCAGGTGTCGGACTCGGAGAGCAGCAGAGGTGGTAGCGTCGATGTCATGGACGAACTCGTGGACGAACTCGAAAAGATGGTCACTGCTGCTGCTGCTAGGACGACGTGATGGATTTTTGTTACGATTGTAAAGTAAGTATCGCTGTGTATGATACTGCTCGGCCGACGACCCTGTGGACATGGCTGCTACCCATCTCTAATCTGACTCTACCATTACTGCGAGGTCTCCACACGATATGGCACTTGGCCGTCGACATCTGGTTATCGAGAACGACCGATCTACTTGAAATGAATTGGGGAGCGTACTCATGGGTGACTAGACGGTATGACACAGCACGGATCTCATCAAGCAGAACAAGGGGGCTGCCGTCTAACCTCACGCATGAACATGGGTTATTTGAAGTCCACTGTGGTGGTCAGGAAGATAGGAGCTTCAAGGGAGCAACGCCAAACATTAAACCCAGTGAGAGAACTGCACTCGTCCTCATCAATGTCATACTTTGTCCTGTTTGAAGCCAGCTCCATTACCCATCGAGGCCAGTCCAAAGATAAGCATCACTCCTTGAAAATGGAATGTCATTGTCTACTGCAATTTATGCACTCTTCGAAGAGCTTTGATATCATGGTTTGAACCTTTGGTATGCAATTCAGTTCATTCCTCGAACGTTGTGTTACTCGGTCCACCACAGAGGAGGGTCAATCATACCTACAAGATTTGCGTGGCCAATCCGAAGGCAAGGCTGTGCAATGCGCTTGACACCATGACCTTTGAACCGCCACAGTTCCCACTTCCTTCCAGTGACCTTGCTGTCCATGCTAGATGTGCTCAGTTTCATTTGGGCATACATATACATCAGTGACATTCAAAGCAAAGCAGGGTAATGGTTCCTCAGGGAGGATATTGGAGTTTCTCCTCTCGCCATTCGGTCGATCGATGCAGCGAAGCAAACAAGAGCGTTGTATCCCAGAAGATGGTCAACCACTATCATTCACGTACGTTTGTTCTCGCTGGTCTTCCATAATGAACTCCTTTTTGGAGCGTTGGTATTCGTCCCGCGTGGTTTGGTGCGAATTTGGCAACTACTCGTCCCAACCATCTCCCTGCTCGGATGGTTCGGAAAACTATACTACACCGGCATCACTCTTTTGTATCACAGTACTATCTCCTCTTTGATCGAGCAATTGTATATCAACTGTTTGATGTAACCCATGGGTCTTCTCCTGCGGACCCTCTAGATGTGGACGACCATCCTGATCGCAGCTGGTTACTACCAATATCAGTGTCGTGAGTGTTGTGCGAGACCTGCGGAGGTCTTTGAGTCGACGAGTAGGTCCCCGACAGGGGGAAGCCCGAGCTTGATCCAGAAGATGCAAACGTGGTCGAGGATGGTGAGAACGACCCTTGGCTGCTCATCGAAAGGAGCCCGCCCGAAGGAAATGCGCCAGAGGAGTTGGGTGATGAAAGCGACACCCTCAAATTACGGGTCGGCTCAAAAGGGGGAGCTTTGCTAGATAACGTCGATGAACCCACGGAACTCGTTGAGCGAGACAGGGAAGACGACGTGGGTTGGGAGAAGAACGAGTGAGTGGAGTGTGACAACGTTGGCGTCGCCGAGTGGGTAAACCCTGAAGGCATTGATGAGGAAGACGAGTGTAAGTGCCCTGAAGGATGAGCTAGGCCGGGAGGATGTGATAGTCCTGAAGCACTGAGGTCGTTGCTTATTCGATAGGTGGATTGTGACCGGGGCTGGTGGCGAGGAAAGTGTGGAGGTGAAATTGGTGGTTGATAGGTTCTCTGTGCAAGTGGACGTCCGATCGTACCAGGATGTGACTGGCGTCGCCGCTGTGTCTCTGTCCTCGAAGGATCTCCGTAAAAGCTATCCCATACGTCGTCATTCGGGAAACCGCCCCGTTCTGCGACTTCGACTTCCCGTTGGACCTCCGCGAGCTGGGCCTCGAGATCCAGGATCACAGAGTTCTCCAGCCTCTCCTTCTTCACCGTCAGTCGCTCTAACCTCTGGTTCAACGTCGCACACTCTCCCTTCACGCTTTCCTTCCTTTTCCTCACCTCATCCTCTCGTTTCTCTCGTTCCTCTCTGACCGCGTCAGCTTCCCTCTTCACCGTTCTTAGAACACCTTCAGCTTCCGATTGCTTTTCCCTCAGTCCTGGTAATTCTTGTTCGTCGGCTGCTGTCAGCTGCTCGACCTGTTCCCGGCCTTCATTTGCACGTCGCACGGCATCTTCAAGGGCTCGCACGCGTTGGCGCGCTTTACCTTCTGCAATGCCGGCTTTTTCCGACGCTCGTTTCAGTACATCAATCTCAGCGCGCAAGCTGGTTATGGTTTTGTTCGCGTCGCGTCTCGAAGACTTGAGAGCCGCTTGTAGAGTAGCCTGCTCAGCGTGTAGGGAATTGAGCTGATGCGAGAGCGTTCGTAGGCGTTCTTCCGGAGTGGGCGTCTGAGAGGTCGACGGGACAGACGGGGAACATTCGTTGATGTTACTCGTCGATGAAGACAGAGTCTCTGGCGTCGCGATGGAATAATGGTCATCACTCCGCTCGTTATCAAAGGTCGTGCTCTCAGCGTCTACAATGTACGCTCAGTGTTCCCGTACACCACGCTGAACACACGTGTACACTCACCTTCGGTAGTGACCTGCTTTCGCATCGTCCCTCCGCTGACGAGCGCCATGTCAATATCATACTGTCTCCCAGGGTGTAATCCGTAGATGACGATGATGGCTTCGTCGGCGTGATCGTTCATGCGAAGGATGACGCGCTGCCAGTTTGAGCCGTTCACGTCTACGGAGAGCCCGTGAGACATCGCATCCGCGATGATTCCGCGAGAGTCCAAGATGGCATCATCCGTGTCGTTCGAGGTGTCACCAGTGAGCTCCGGCTCGTCGTCTGTGATATGTCGAGCATCGAGGGATGACGAAAGGATGAATGTAGCGGAAACGGATGTTATTTCTCGCACTGCAAGCGTGAGGTGAGGTGTCCATGGACGTATGGTATGCCACTCAGAGGGGCTAGATGTAGATGGATCCGGAGAAACGGGGGTTGGCACATCACCCATGTCAAGTAGTAGATTGAATTGCCCAAAGATGACTTTCGAACGCGAAGTGGCTTATGTTTTGAACAGCAAAGAGATCCAAGACAATATGTCGAGTATCGGTTCCGTGACTGGCGCGTTCTCTCGCGCTTGAGCGTAAGTGGGGATTCCGGTGGCCAGTGTTGTGGCAACTCGTAAGCCAAGGTGGTAACTGCTCCCAATCCGGCGTTGTTTGGATCGAAAGCCTTTGGTAAACATCTAAACAAGGAAAGCTTGGCTTGGCAATAAATAATACTACGCCGTCATCTAGGAAAACGGTTATGTTCTCGTCCCGCTGTTCGCAAGTTTCCCACTCTCTTCATCCCAAGCTGCACCCTCCACTCTACGATTGTACATAATTCTCAGCATAGACCAGCAGCCGGACGGGCGTGTTGATACCAGAGGTATGCCAAGAGCCATGCTCGTGAAAGGCTGGCAGAGGTTCATATGAGCACACGAAAAACGCCAGAACGGCGTTACGGCGATGGGCTCGCATGGGGATGAAATAGAAATCAGAGGGGGCATGGTATACGCCGCAATCTGCTCCGTGCTTGAGACCACGACTGTGACCTGGGATGCGGAACCCATACGAGTGCTTCAACGCCGACGAGTCAGTAGGTGAATGTGACTAGCTATTTTGGGACTCAGGTTTTTGTCCATCCGCGCTGATCCTGCGATCGAGTTGGTCCTAACCCCCCCCAGCGGAACCGAGAAACGCATGAATACCAGCCATGTGCAGAAGGATGGAACATTGTAAGGATGAAGGTGTACCACATATGCGTGCGCGTTTGCCAGTGGGTTGGGATACCCGGATATTTTTTGACAACGTTCTGGCGACTCACCGAAACTATCAAGAAGTCTATCTATGGTATGTGGATTGCAAAGATGAAAAGGAGTCACTGAACACTTGACACGGACGACTAGTCTTTCCTGGCCAGTCGTCTGATTTACATAAAGAAGATCAACAGCCTTTGCCCTTGCTTGCTTGTTTCTGGCAAGTTGGAGTTGGGTTGTCAAGATCATCTGCTGTAGTCAAGGCTACTGGTCCCGACTACACGTGGAGGATGGCGGAATCATACTAGACATCAAGTCAACTATGATGACCAACCACGAATCCGCCTTAGGACACAATGCTAGCTTCCCACTCTCTTCATCCCAAGCCGCCCTTGCCACTTTATCCTTGCAGAGTCCAGCGTGACCCAGCAGATGGACGTCGTTTACGAGATTAGCTTCGGGAGTATGAATACCTGACATATCCCAAGAACCTTGCTCGCAAAAAGCAGGCGTTATCGGAGCCGGTAGCATCCCGATGCCCACTCTGCCACGGCCGAGATCCCAGAATGCACGGTGCGGCCCCAGGAGCATCGGACGCTTGAGCTCTCGAGGATAAGTGTACGTCGAAAAGTACGTGGGATGTCGCTGAAGCGGGTCTGTGTCAAAGCTCGGTGTGATGAAAAGGCACCGATTTCCATAAAGTATGATAATACTGGGAGTGTCAACTGCTGGGAGAGATGGAACCAAGTAAACAGCACGAGGCCGCATATGAGCGCACGAGAAACGCCAGAATGGTGTTACGGTCATGGGTTCGCAGGGGGTCGAATCTGGAACCATAGGGGGGACCTTATATGCCGCGACTAGCTCCGTACTCGAGACCATGACCGTTATCTGGGAGTCTATGATGCGCAACCCATACGAGTGCTTCGCGAACGTGAGTCGTCAGTATCCGATGTGGTGACTATCGTGACACTCACCAGCCCTTTGCCAACCTCCCATTCTACCTCCATTGAACAGTATACTGCAAGCTTGCGATAACAGGACTCGAGCTTTGACACTTTTATGAGATGCCTTGGTTTAGTATTACTGCGATCGATCCACCCATAGACAATGTAGCTTCCTAGGGCAGCACAGTCCTCGATTTTTGGGACTCTAACGGTCCATACCATCTCCAGTCTTGGGCAACTATCCGAAGGATGAATCGAATACACCCTGAGCTTCGTCCTAAGCGGGGACAATCAGGGTCTCGCAGTATAATCAATGAAACGAGGGGTAGGAAAACATACGCATCAAGACGGTAAGAACGAAGCAGCAACAGCAAATCTCCTTCGTCGCTCGTAAATATGCACATGTTGGTCAGGTGCCAATCTGACACCGGAGAATATGCGAAAGGTTGACCTAAAGGATCACTTGCGCTGCAGAGCATTACCCCATCTTCACCGCCCTTTCGACATAGCACGACCAGCCACTCCCCGCCTGGGACAAAAGAGATACCCCACACAGCCGATACTAGCAACAAATGAGCTGTAGTCGTGTAAGGAAACGGTCTGAGATCTAGACCGCGCGAAAGATGATCGAGCCGTGCTGACAGTATCGCTTTTTGGCGTAGCGTCGCGCAGGAGAGCGATTTGATGCGGAAGCGGAGGTGCGGGAGTCTTCTGTTATGGCAGATGCGTAGCAATGCAAAATACCACACCCGATAGTCTTCCGTCACGGAGGCCAAGGACCGACATGTCTGCGAGAGAATTCAGTATCGAGCAACCACGATACAATGACTCTGATGTACCATACAAACATGAATGATATCGATGACCTCACAGTAGGAGAGTATCTCCCCCCACATGTCTGGATCAAGGTCGACGACAAAGGTGTACTCCTTCTCATCCAACGTGTGCGTTCCATCATGCGCACAAGAATCAGCAAGGATGATGCTTGTTGTTGGTGAAGGTGGTCTGGGTTTTCGCCTCGATCTGAATGAAAACTTGATTAGAATCTTCACATTAGTCTTGAACTGGCGGAGGAATGATCTGGTCGCCATTGTAAGGACCGCCGAGGAGGGCAACCATGGAAGCGCTGGCCTGTGAATGCCATGTGCATGTCGTATTCCCTTCTCACTCCACTCTGGGTCCATTCTCTTCCTAGCATCTGCACAACAGCTGAAATGAACTCCTAGGTTTCATGAGTTACGGACCGTTACGGATGCCTTACGGCCGTGGGATGGGGCCTTCTGATTGGTGGAAGAACTCGGGCATCGCAGCTTTAGGACGCTGGCTATATGTTGAGATTCCCAATGGTACGATCACAACATCTTAGTGAAGATCAAGAACAGTCGAAAGGATTAGAGCGTTGAGCGCAGCAGATAAAAGTGTACTGTGGATACAATCAGTATGGGGTTCCCTGCGTCTTATCTGCATGAACCTGTCACCCAAATCGGGGAACAGCCGCCACAACTTCGTCGGTGGTCGACGGTGCAACCCCCATTTGCAGATGCTAGTATCCCGATGCTATATGGCAGGGGAAGCTATCAAAGACAAGCAAATTGAGCAAGGAGTGCTGTTACTTACAACCTTGTTAGCACGCTTGGTAGGTGGCATCCGAATTCAAATGATCACTGCGAAGGCTTGTTTTCGTCTCACTGCATTAGCATCCCCGTACGTGTTCAGTAACTTGTTCCGACCATAACCCACTGCATGTACATGATCTCGCAGATCCGTTCGATAAGACCGTGAGGTGAGTCGTGTACAAAGGTTCGGGTAGGCTAACGCAAGTGGCATGGCAGCACACAGCTGTTACGACGCTCGCTCACTGGACTCCATACCATTACCACGTCGCAGCCTGCGCCAAACTAACCAACACTCCATGCGAGCGACAAGTCGCGGACGTCATAGCAACTGAAAAGTGAATCGTGAACGGGAAAAGTACCCACTAATACAATATGTACATAAGTGGACAAAAATCATCAATGAATTAAATCGTCGCGTTCGGGATCCCTCTCCACAAGTCGCGAACGTCACAGCAATTGAACCGTGAACCGTGAACAGGAAAAAGTACACTAATGAGTGTAAGAAAAATCATCAATGGGTTAAGATGTCGTGATCGAGATCCTTAGGCCTTTTCGAGAGACTCATGTTTCTCATCCACTGCTTTTCTCGCGACGATATCCTCCAAGTTCCTCTTCCCGACCTCGCGTGAGATGGCCCAGGCACTGAACACATGTCCTTGGGCGAACACTTCCTCGATCTCCTCGAGCGTGCGCTGTGCCGTCTCGGGGAAACAAAACAGGAAGTGGATCGCGGCTGCAAAGTTGAACGCAGCGAACACAAAGTACGTCTTCCACGCGATGCTCGACAGGGCCGGCGGAACAGCCCAGGCGAGCGCAAAATTGAAGAGCCAGTTGGTCGCAGTAGAGAGCGCGACGGCCTTGGCGCGTACTTTCATGGGGAAGATCTCTGCGGGGTATGTCCACGAGACAGGTCCGATGGTGATGGCAAAGGAACAGACGCAGAGGTATGAACAAACGATGATGGCCTTGGTCACCGGCTGGTTGTTCGTGATGACCCAGACTCGAGAATTATTGACGGACCCCCATTCTCCATATCCACCTTGGAGACCACCGACAAGGCAAAGGAAGAAGCCCATGAGTGTGGAACCGATTATTAGGAGAGGACGGCGACCCCATCGGTCGATGTAGATGATCGCGGGAACAGTGAAAGCGACATTGAGAACGTATTGGACGGAGTCGGCGATAAGGTTACCACGCCGACCGGTCAGCCCAGCCCCTTCGAACACGTACACGATGTAATACATCATGACGTTCATCCCAGACAGCTGAGACCACATTTGGAGTGAACAACCAAGACTAACTCGGCGGAGAATACCAGGCTTGAACAGGTCCGCAAACGATTTAGCGCCTTCGGTTCGTTCAAAGGCGACCTGTTCCTTGATCTCCTCAAACTCCAAAGCGACCAGTTCGTCATGTCGGTCTCCGTTTCCGTGGAGATCAGCAAGAATTTGAAGAGCCTCTTCCTCACTATGGTGAATCATGAATATAGAGTGTAGATATCAGCAGAGCGGTAGAGAACTTACCGCCCGTGGTCGACGAGCCAACGGGGAGATTCCGGGAACCACATCATCCCAATGCCAAGGAGTATTGCAGGAATGATCTGGAGACCCCACGGAATGCGGAATGACGCGGTGCCGTTGATGTATGAGCACCCGAATTGGACAAAGTATTGCAGCATGATACCCCAGGTGATTGACCATTGCTGCATGGACACAAGCCGACCACGGATCGAGGGAGCAGTGATCTCGGATTGATAGATGGGCACGACACTGGACGAGAGACCGACGGAAATCCCACCAATGACACGACCCACTACCAGCATACCACGGTTCTTACCAAGGAGAACAGCGTGTCAGCGATTGCATTTGCCTGAATATCAGGAAGAGGAAAGCACGCACGATAGAGGCACATTGCAAAACACCGCCGATAATCCAGATAATACTAGCGAGGATGATTGTGTTTTTACGACCAATTCGATCAGCAAGGGAGGTAACCGCAAGAGCGCCAAACAAGGAGCCGGCAGGCATTGACGCAACAATAGCTCCTTGAGCATTGGAACCAGGCTGATTTCACGTCGTCAGCTGCACCGATACAGCACTGCCATTGACTTACATTGTTGAATACACGGAAGTAGGCGTCATTCTACATTCTTATTAGGCGACAGGCGGCAATATGAGGGCGAGGGAGACACTCACGCTCAACACGCCGGACATGGACGCGATGTCCAAACCAAAAAGACCACCACCGATACATGCGAAAGAACCTACAACGTACTGGTTGGAGATCGTCAGGACAGGCGTCTAGCATTATCATGCGATACGTACGGGGTTTCCTGCGATACGTGCGCTGTACTGTATTGGTGTTAGAAAGCTCGGAATTCACCACAAACAACGGAACTCACGCCAGGCATAGCAGTAGTGTCCACGGAGAATAGGGAGGGGAGCACTCGAACACCAGATATTGGAAGGTTCCATTTTTATTCCAGCAACGTCAGGGGATAAAGCGGTTACTGACCATATGACCGATCCGGTCACAAGGTCATGAAGCCCCAAGATCCGTAACGTAGTCGGTGCCGGCAGAGCGTGCAGACCACATGTCAGATTCAGATGAGGTCAAGCCGTCGTCGGGGCACCGTGCCTCGCAATTGGATTTCGGTTCCTTAACGGGCTAGTAAGCGTTTCGTCGGCCAGCTGGCAGCGGGGTATGTAGTTTACTCTTGAGCTTGAATAGCGAGCGCCCCTCGGCGGACCGCAGTTCGCTTCCCCGAACTACGCTTCCATCATTTCCATGTAAACTGCGCTCATATTCCCTGTCGCCAAATCTTCTCATAACGCATATTACCAAAGTGTAGTCAGTTTTACACAGCACGGAAATGTGAAATTGGGAAACGATGTAGCCTGATTCCTGGCTCATCGCCTCCCCCAGTTTCTGGGGTACACATACCTTTGATGCATGCCGGGCCGCCAACTTTCCGTCGCACTGCCTCGATCTCGGATGTAGTGTGAAAAGTGCTCCACACGAGCAGCGAAAGAGGAACGGAAGACGCATCACGGGATTCAGATACCGATGGCGTTTCTTCAGGCACTTTCTTCAACGAAAACGTGGGCATGGAGGCGTTAGCTTGAAACTTTTGCCAAGTACTGACCCCGCGGTCTGTCATATCGTATCATATGCAGCAAGCAATTAATTGTAATCACGGCGGCGCTTGCCTTCAGGGATTTCCGGGCTGCGAGTGAAATCTGAAACTGAAGAGACGTTGTTGTTACTGTTAAACTTTTTAACCAATGCCAGCGGCGCCGTCTGAGCCCCACCATCTCAACTCAACCACCGCGACTCTGGCGGCCAACTTGAACCGACGAGTCTTGGCGCGTCCTGTGACGATCAAGGAGGCGGGCCGTCAGAAGCACGCATCTGAGGCAATTACAATGCTCCTGGGTGGTTGGGGACTAGCCATGATGCATGACTGGTCATTGCCAGGTTCTCGGCTAAGTCCATTTGCTGATCGGCGGAAAAGTCAAATCGCAGGTTCATCCGGTGCGAGTGATCGCATCGGTTCCTCCAGGCACACCCCAGAGTCAAAGGAACATCGTATGTTCTCACCCAGAGTCACAGCTCACACCAAATACTGTAGAACACCACCATCGCGGTGACTTGGTCCACGAGTAGCGACCGAATTATATATCGCATTTCCACGTTACTCTAGTATGATCTTCCAAACATGGTCCAACGTTTCGCGTCCTGACCACACCCAACGCACTTTGTCTTGCTAGGTTCGATCGGGGTCCAACGAGCTTGGTCAAAGGGAATCGCGAGGGACTTGGCTCCCGCAGATGGCGCGCGTTCGTCCTGGGGTTCCGCACTGTGGAAGAGATTGACGGTTAACATTCCTGAGTTCTACCAAAGGCCGATTCGGTCGTAGGGAAGTCACCGAGAGAACACTCACGATCGACCACTTCGTTCCTTGATGTCATCCTCGCACGCTTCCCGCTCACACCAGGGAATGACAGCAATGCACTTGTTGTCCAGCGTTGGGACAAAGTCTTCCCAACGCGTGACTTCCTTCAAATGTGCATTGTACTCGTCGAGGGCTCTCGTGTACATGTCGTTGTGAATGGTCTCAAGGAGTTGAGGGACGGTGGTCTTTAGGTCTGCAAGTGCGATCGGGGCTTTCGCACCGGTGTCACGACGGACCGACAGAGTTTGTTGTTTCGCGAGATCATTTGGTCCGATCTCGAGACGGAGCGGCACGCCCTATGAGAAACAGAATACGTCTCAGTATTCTGTGTCAACTCGGCTCGGGTATCAAACCTTCTGTTCCCAGTCGTTGAACTTGTAACCAGGAGTGTAGCCTTCTCTGAGATCGGCCTTTGCTCGGACGCCGATGTCAACAAGTGATTTGGCGAGTTCGTCACACGCGTCATTGATCTTGTTCCTGTCTGCATCACTCGTCTTGGCTGTGATACCACATGGAACAACAATAACCTGGACCGAGGCAACACGAGGAGGGAGAACCAGTCCCTGGTTATCACCGTGTACCATGACCATGACTCCGATGGTACGCGTAGAAAGACCCCACGAGTTTTGCCATGCGTAAGTTTTGCCTTGACCAGTTGGATCGTTGGGATCCTCGACCACGATGTTGAACATCTCTGGCTTCGAGAAGTTTTGGCCAAGACAGTGCGAGGTGCCAGCCTGGATACCACGACCACTAGCTGGAATGAAGCCCTCGACAGTAGTGGTATAAAGGGCGCCAGCGAACTTTTCCTTCTCGGACTTCACACCTTTGATCATAGGAACAGCAAGTAGCTCCTCGTAGACTCGTCGGTAGAGTTCAAGGATCTCAAGAACCTCCTTATCGGCTTCCGCCTTAGTTAGGTGGGCTGTATGACCTTCCTGCCACAGATATTCACGGGTTCGGAGGAATGGCTCTGGGAATGGGACAGCATTGAGTGCATACTAGACATGATAATATTTGCCATGACGCACGAGGATGCTTGAACTCCCATCGCACAACGTTATTCCACAGGTTAAGCTTCAAGGGCAAATCTCTATGGCTCTTGACCCACTTGGCATAATCTAAACACTGTCAGAATATCATGTTGAGAGACGTGTAGCGAACGCACAGGGGTACATGACAGTCTCAGACGTTGGACGAATGGCGATGGGTTCCTCCAACTCGGAAGATCCGCTGATATACATGTTTAATCGTGAGTGTCGATGTGATATGCTTTTACGGGCACACTTACGCTCTTGTGACCCATGCGACTTCCGGGGAGAAACCTTCGACATGGTCCTTCTCCCGCTCAAGAACTTTGGAGGAAACGAACATCGGGAACGACGCGTTCTGTACGCCCATGGCTTTGATTTTCTTGTTGAACCAATCTAATAACATATTGTGTATCGTCCTAAGAGCTAGCTGTTCGAGGAGCCTACCTTGAATTTCCTCCCAGATACTGTAAGACCACGGCCTGAGGATATAGCATCCACTAACGCTGTAATACTCCAACATGTCTGCTTTCAACAAAACCTATCACGAGACGTGCTCAGAACGCAAATTTCATTCAGATCTGGTAGCACTCACGCTCTGGTACCAAGCTGAAAAGTCGACCTCCTTCTTGACACCGATCGCGATCTGCACAGCACCATCGATCTTTGCATCCTCTTTCTCTTTAACGACAGGTTTCGGGGCTGGCGCGTCAGTCTTGAGAGCGGCGAAGTCGACCTCTTCTATTTTGACGTCCTCGGTTTCGAGACTCTTCAGGTATGTGACGATGTCTTTCCCGGACAAGAACAGAGTTGAACTTGAGGAGCACGCGTGGATCGCAAACGTAGCAGACGAAGACGCGATGGAAGCGTCGATCACCGTGACCACCTTGGAAAAGGTATCCTTGTTCAACGCCAACAGCGACACTACGATCGATGGCATGAGACATCGCCTGGAGAACCGAACAGATCAGGCAACGCACGAGAGTTCTTATCGAGTCCGAAAAACTCGGCAAGGAGGTCCTCCGAGGCCAGACGTAGTTCTTTGAGATTGAGCTTTTTGCCGAGGGCGGAGGAGCTGGTTTCGGTCTCATCGCGTGCGATGACGATGACGGGGATTGGGGTTGCGGTCTTTGCGGTTTTGGGCTTGTAGACGAGGGTTTTGATCAGCTCGAACGATCCGGGGGCGGAAGCGGTGGCGAGCAGGGCATCGCGCCAGGATGTTGGGGAGTTTGTGTCTGAATGAGAGACGGTTGCGGCTGGAGTGATTGAGAGGGATGCCAGAGAGGCAGCCAGGGAATCTGCAGAGGACATTGTGGATGGTGACAAAAGGGGTCTGGGGCGAGGTCGGTGTTTAAAGGGAGACTCAGAACATGACTCGATAAATCTTCGGCCGTGTGTTATCAGATCTGTGCCAGCCCCACAACGCCATTGGCGAATGGCTACCGTCCGCGAAAGCCCATGGATCCGTCGTACAGCGTGCTGAGCAGCCCGCATACGAAAATTTCAGCAATGAAACAAACGCGAGAACACGACCGTGTCTTTTTCACGCTGTACGTAACATTCAAAGACACAACACATCCCAAACTATCAGTACGGATAACCGGTACCAGGAGGGAACATCATGACTTCTCGCACTTCCTCGCACTTTGCCTTGCCACAAAGCAACTCGACCAATTTGAACGCAAAGGGAAAAGCGGTACCTACAAGCCGTGTGTTCGACCAAGCATTATCTGGTTCGTATATAACTCACCTGGTCCTCGACTAAGAGAGCCAACGTCACTCAAGAGTACAAAAGTGGAGCCCTCGACGCACCTTGTAACCAACGTTCCTTTACCTGGTA
>JBBPQU010000702.1:0-15806 GCA_038092655.1 Boletus sensibilis | reverse complement strand
GATCAGGGTGGACAAATAGCTCGGTCGCAGCCCATCTATGAGCGCAGATAATGGAGGGTATCGACTCGTTCGCGTCAAGGAACACAAACGATAAACCAAAGTCGGAGATGCATATCCGCCCATGTTGGTCTACCAGAATGTTAGAGCCTGTCAGGTCACCATGGATGACTCCCGAGTGATGAACTATGTTGGAAGGAATTAATAAATCAGTTCGCGCAGACTCAGAGGTTCCTTACGGTAGCGCAGACCGCTAGCTACTTCGTGGAGCTGCAATTGGGGGTTAAATATGATCCAGGTGTTAGAAGAGAGGACCTACAATAATGAATTTGCGTTCTATGGTAAGCTGGCTGTGGTTACGGTGGATGAAATCGGTCAATGCGCCTTCGTTCATCCATGGTGTGATTAGACAGGGGATCGGACCGAATTGGTAGGTAAATCCGATTAGAGGCAAGATGTTTCGATGGTTTAGTCTCTTCCATGTCCTGGACTCCCTCTCGAACATCTACGGGATGTCATGTATCAGTGTTCAGCCCAGGCACGAGTGTGCTGTCAACCCAATTTACCTTGCAGACCCTTTTAATGTCTGGTTCATCGTAGACATGTTTGGGGCATTTGACGACGACCTATGATTTGTTACTGCCTAGGAAAGACACTTCAGGTTAATTGGAATTACAAACCACTTCAGGTTTTGGACCCCGTCCGATCAAGTAGCACTTAATCGCTACGCTGAATCCACCATGATAAATCTCTTGTTGGCCAGGGATACGCTCTAAGCGAACTTCTGGGCTCTCCATTGGGATACTGTAAGGGGGAGAAAAATGGGTTTCCTTCTACCTCTTGGTTTGCATGAAGTTCACCTCTGATAGACGACTGCAATTGCGAGGCTGACGCATGATTGAAGTCGTGACAAAATAAACTCTAGCATATTCAGAGACCGTACTAGAGAGCGAGTGGGGCACTGATCGAGTCACTAGAGGAGTGAGATCGTCGAGGGTGAACACTGAAAAGAGGACCTGTGTACAAATAATACCCGCCGTCACCCAGGCCACAACCCAGCATTCTGCTAGCATGATCCTGTGTACTTTGCATTAAATATGGTGTTCCTGATCTGTGTCAAGTATGCGATTGGTTGCAGTTTGTAGTGCCCGGAACAGCCTTCACAGCAAGTGCCCTGGCTCGTGACGAGGTGACGACACTGGAAGAGCTGGTGCTGTGAGCGTAGCATTTCGAACGATTCGCCTGAGCGTCCTCCTCCCTGTCGTCTGATATCTACTACCACCATATCGTCGTTACTGCTTTGTCCACTCGTTTCTTGATCGCTGCTATGTTCGGGCTTGAAGACATTGTGTATTGCGGCAGAGTCAACGAAGAGGAGGTGCATCGTCGCTTCAATTTCCTCTTTTCGCATGTAATATCAGTTTCGCCTCCAGATTTGCTGACAGGGCGTTTCTGCAGGAATACTGCTCTTCAGGTTGGGTTTTCCCTTCCATTAATACGAGCATGGACTACTGTGACGTGATCGATGGCGGCAAGTCTGCTCGAGAGTCGGCACTCCAAGATCAAAACATATCTACTCGTTACTACCAGTACCGGAGGGAACCCGTGGCCATGCCGGCGATGACCATCGCGACCGGATTTAGATCTATTCCGACCATTCGTATTCGACATGAACGGGATATTCGTGCATCTCTGGAGGTTCAGTTTTCTGTTGTAAGTCAAGTCCTTTCGGGAGAAAGAAAAGTGAATCAGTCATCTGTGATTAACCACGCCACATCAGTTGGACGACTGGGCTACCGCTCTTCATGCGCGTTGGTAATCTTTCTCTCGCTATGTTCCCAGGCCGCTAAGTCGCCTCTGCTACAGACCATGTCAACGATGTCGTTCACGGTAATCTAACACCGGCAAGTTCATGTTGTCTTTGTTACGACTTCGAGTACCTGGCCTGACCCTAACTCCTTCTCAGGAATCAGTTGGTGTAATTCATGGAAGAGGCACCCTGAGTCCTACTCTGCTCCAAGTCCCATACCACCGCCGCGCGTTGCGGACACGAGAGTCCCCAGATGATGATGTTCATGGTGCTCGCTGGGCCGCCACTGAACTCTTCCGTATTGATAATGGTAATCCAAGTCCGACAAAGATGAGTGATGTCTATTCGTTTGCATGTCTTATGCTTCAGGTTCGTTTATCCATCCATCTTCCTCATGATATGGTGTCGATTAAGTGTTCCAGTTGCTCACGGGAGAGGTGCCGTATTGTGGCACGAAGAGGTCCGAACAAGTCGTCTACTTGAAGTATTTAGGAAGGGAGCCCATCGATGCCCAAACTCCCAAGGTTCAAGATCGCTATGCCGCGTTTATGCGTTGTTGCTGGTCTCCGGAACCGGAGAAGAGACCGACCATGGAAACCGTTGTTGACTTTATTCACGAGGAGGTCAAGAGGCTCGGGGAGCAACGCGGCCAATGTCATGCTGCAGATCAGAACGAGAGGGTACTTTAGAGCCGTTCTGCTACTCCACGAGGGAATAATCCATTTCTCAATTTATTTGTTTGACTCACATGCCCATCACGTTACTCCAGTAATCACCGTTGTAGTCCTAACCACACGCGATCTTGTTTCCTGCCCATTCTGGTTATGTGTCCTGGCGATCTCAATTACAGTTTTTTTTTGCTGCTTTTATTCGTGGTCACGCCCTGGATCGACACAGCTGCGTCTCATCCTGTCATAACCAATTCCAACTTTTTAATGTAAGTCCGGGTCCAATGTTGTCTGCGCAGTGACAAATGCCAGCATGAGGCCTTTACACGCTCGATTTGCGAAGTGCATCAAAGCCAGGGAGTATGCTATATACCACGTATGCCATCAGTTGACCAGTCTCCCCTTTACTGCCTGCTGTGACCGCAATAAAATCGTTGCCCTCAGATTTTATTTATTTCTCCAAAGTGCAACTGACTTTCCAACTGGAACTGATTATCATGATGAACCTCGTTTACTCCATGGATGTTTACTCCTGACGTGGGACAGCCGTTCCTGTTGAACGACGTCGCCTATGGAGGCGGAGCGGTTGAAACATGAACTGGAGGATATCGAGCTTCTCTGATGATCTGCATGTTCGTAACATTAGGCACAGCGCGAAAGGGAGTAGGCGCTCTGCAGAGGGGAGTGTCTTACGTCTCGATAGCAATCATTCCATGGATTGGGCAACATCCCTCGGAGGAGGATTGGCAGAATCGGTCTGTTTGGAGAGAGCTTGTCTGACTGCAGTCAAATGCTCCCCGAACAAACCGTCTCTTCCATATGCTGGGTTCCGCGATGGTTGCTGTACGTGGAGTGGTTGGTGAGGCAAGTTTTACTACCCTAGTGGCCAACGTATATATGTGTGTAACCTCGTGTTCATCGATAATCAGATCAGAGTTTCATGTAACATTGGGAAGTTCGTCACGCCCCTGGCTCACTGAAAGGGATGACAGCCTGGGAGCGCATTCGGAAGACACGCCATGTGCGGTGTGGCATGCGATGTCCTCCGAGTCTCATCCATTTTGTATCCGCTGTCAAGTATCAGGGGCTACAAGGAATCGGCCACACAGAAGATGTAGAGGCAGAGAATCAATGAAGAGGATGTATCCGTACTTTTTTTAAATCTAGCAATGCGATCGTATGCATATAAAGAGCCACCCGTCTACTCCTGACGAAGGTACCGTATTAGCGAGCGGACGCAGCATGAAACTCATTACCTCCCACCATTCCTCACGTGCGTCTTTTGACCCGTGGCTTCGGGAATTCCAATGGCGTGCCGAGTACGGCTCTCTTCGTCTCTCCGGCACTATCAGGAAGACCGAGTCGCTTAAGATCGTGCACGGTCAACTTGCTGATCTTACAGCCTAAGGACTTGAATAGCGTATTGATCCTAACGGTGGGGAATTTGCATGAGTAGCTCAAAAAATCACAGTACAGAATGGTGACGCACGTGGCAGCCTTTTGACTCAGATCATTCGCAATAACCGTTGTGTCTGTCGCATAGTCGTCGATACGAAGACATAGTGCAAACATGTGTGTGAGCAACAGTGTCTCAGTTTGAGATGTCGATTGCGGTCTAGACGGCGAGTGTCAGTAAAACCCTAGTCTCGAATTAAGAAGACTCCTAACTCTGTTGACCCTCTTGGAGATTCCGTGAATCTAGTCACAAGGCCATCGATTATGATGGAAGGGACAGCGGAAAGTTTATCATAGATGGTTGACTTGTCGAATTTACGAATGGTTAGGTTTCGGAAGGACATCATGATAGAGATGTACATCAGGATCTTGCTGATCGTGACACCGAGTATATCAGCCCCCATGAATCGCGGGTAAAGGGCCGAGGACAACTCACATGTGGGTCTTACTCGGGGAAGGGGAAGAACAAACGAGATTTAGGTGTTGATTGACCCAGTTTGATCGTTGATATGTAAGGAGGGCTTTTCGCTCATTGCTCGAGCTAGCTTGGATGATCGCCGAGGGCGATAGAGTCTTCCATTCCACTTCTGGGATGACGTTGTGCAGAGGGTAGATTTCGGACGGAGTCTCGGCATCTGGGTTGTATGGAGGTACTAAGCGCGCACTGTCAGCCGTTGCTTGCGCTTCCTCTGTTGGATGTGTCTCAATCCCCCTGATCCTTGCAATGCAATAGATGGAAACGTACCCCTGGAAGGCAAAGCTTGTGTATTTCGTTGAATACTCTCTTGTAGGTGATCTGCAACCGTCTCCATTGCAGATACATCCACCTTATTTCGTGCTTGGGCCTTTATGGCTTGCTTGGCCTTTTTGGTACCAAAGGACTCGCCCAGGGCAGCGCGCGCTTCAAGGCGCTGCAAGGTAGAAACCACTGCGGGCTTGAGAGACTTGAGAGCCTTGACTTGGTGTGTCAGGATATGGAGGGGTGCCTCGCGAATCGTCGTTGTCTTGGTGCGCTTGTTGTGCACCGCAACAAAATACCTGAATGCAAGCACGCATGGTTGGGTGGGGTGGAAATACAGTATGGTTATTTGGGGACGCACCGAGATCCAACGGATACATGTCGACTTTCTGAGGAAGAGAAAAAGTCGACGGCATCGGTCTCTCCGGCAATCAATGTGGGCAGCTCTGCAAACTGGGTGTCCTCGTCGACAGCAGCCTTTTCCGTCTGATAACAGTCGAACGGGGTGGACTTGGGTGGTTTGATAGCAGGAAAATTGGCTGTGGTGGCGACGAACACTTTAACTGTGCACGACCACGAGCAAGTGTTCTGGTTACTCACCAAGGACAGGACCCAGCTGCGATTTTGGCTGGTTAGACAGCGCAAACGAGACCTTGACCTCGTTGTCGTCGCGCTTTCGCTTTTTTGAAGTCGACGCGGGCGCCATTTGACGGTTTGGTTGACGTTTTCGCCAGACTTTTTGCACGGCTCGGACTCAAAGTTAGGCCCCTCGCTGCGAGGTGCCACATCACACAAGGACAAGGTCTGTATCTTCATTATTCCATTTCCATGTCGCATCTGGTGCTGACGCCGTCGCCAGTGTCGCTGTCGTGCTCGACGTTGCGCTAGTTGCCGTATCGTTACTCATTTTGTCGTTGACCCAACGCTCCCACTGTCACTGACCAGCGTGGTGCATTCGTTCCTCTGCCACCATGTCCGAACCTTCCTCTCAACGTCAGAGTCCATCTATTCCCCCAGTACTAACCCACGATATCAAGCGAGAAGATGAACAAGTACCAGTAGACCGTCCGCCAAAACTCGAAGACCTCGACGATGTCAAGCCCCCACCTGAGACACCATCCGTCAAGACCGAGCCCTCACCTCCCCCTCCACTCAAGCAAGCAAAGTCAGAGTCAAGCACGCCAGCACCCGCAAATGGGAGACCCAAACGTGCAAGCCCGCAGCTCATAGGCGACCTTCCCCGTGCGGAGGAGAACGCCCGAGCGACCTTTACCGAGCTCCCCGAAAATCACTACCAATACAACACACTTGGGCGTTCACGAGAGGCTCTGGAGAGCATGACATGTGATTGCGTCTACGAGCATGGTCAGTTTTACGATCTTTCTTCATAGCAGTAGTCTTGAATACGTAGTAACCGATTGCTTTCTGGTGGGTATGCGGTTGGGCGCCTTTTCGTCGTTGCAGGCGTGGATGACCCGTCGGATGCGTGTGGGCATGGCTCGGATTGTATCAATCGACTCACGCAGGTGGAGTGTCTACCAGACGATTGTCGGTGTCGGGCTCATTGCCGGAACCAACGGTGGGTACATCTTTTGTGCCTCTTGCCCACACATCTCGGTTAGGATGATACTCACTCCAACCTCTTTCCACGACGTCTAGGTTTCAACGCAAGGAGTACGCCAACATCGAGATCGTATTGACAGAAAAGAAGGGATATGGGTTACGGGCTGTCTCTGATATATCAAAGTATGTCCATACTATACTCGTATCATCCAAAAGCAATTTACGATTCGCATGGGACATGACAGGGATGGGTTCATCTATGAGTACATCGGTGATGTGGTCTCTCATCCATCGTTTATGAAACGCATGCGGGACTATGCCGAAGAAGGTATCAAGCACTTCTACTTCATGATGCTGCAAAAAGATGAGGTGAGTATTCCCGCTTCCTCTCTTTGCATCTCACTCACCTCTACGCTTCTACGTGGCTTAGTACATTGATGCGACCAAAAGAGGCGGCATTGGCCGTTTTGCGAATCACAGCTGTAACCCAAACTGTTACGTCGCCAAGTGGCAGGTAGGCGAGCGTGTCCGGATGGGCATCTTTGCACATCGGCCTATCAAGAAGGATGAGGAATTGACGTTCAACTACAACGTAGACCGATACGGGTACGTCCACACTTCTATTTCAGAGTTCTAGGAGCACGTCAAAGGTTTAGTGACTCGTAAACAACAGACACGATGCACAACCTTGTTACTGTGGAGAACCGAACTGCGTGGGCTTCCTTGGCGGTAAGACTCAAACAGACATTGGTGGCATGGACGATCTCTATCTTGACGGTACGTGTCTCTCTTCTCGGATCCCTGGAATCTAAGCCACATATTGGTTCGGCAGCTCTGGGAATCACCGATGAGGTAGAGAAACTAGGGCTCAAGGGCAACAAGAAGAGAAAGGGCAAGAAGCTTGATGAAGATTATATGGTAATTTCCCATGCCTTGATTCTTCATCCTGTGTTTGATCCTCAACACTTCCTTACAGCCTGAACTCAAGCCTCTGGTCGAGAAGGATACTCCAAAGGTCGTACAGGCAATACGGCAGACGCAGAGCAAGAAAGTGCTTTCCAAGCTCCTCACTCGAATAAAGGTGCGCTGGGCCATCGACACTCGACGTCGGTGGATCAACTGACTTGGGTAATGCAAAGATCACGGAGAACGACGCAGCTCTACGTCAAATCATGCGACTGCGTGGGTTTAGTCTCATGACGAACATACTCCAAGATCATGCCAAGGACGTAGAAGTCACCATTCTCGTGGGTCTCCCATCTTCTCTGTTCTTCGTTTGATTCATTCAGGGTTTATTTCTCAAAGGCCCTCGAAGCCATGGTCAAGTGGCCTCTAATTCAGCGGAACAAGGTCGACGACTCCAAGATCAGAGTTCCAGTGCAGGTCTGCGCAGAGTCGGAGAACGAGGGTATGAAATCGTTGGCGCTGAAGGTCCGTTCATGTTGTCTGTGGGGAAGCCATGCATACTAACATCAAACACGCAAAGCTTCTTGAATATTGGGATTCCCTCGAGGTAGCTTACCGTATACCAAAGCGTCTCAAGGCAGTACGTAGCGTCCCCTTGATTCTGCATCCGATTGCTCACCGTCGCATGCGTCTTGTCCCTAGAATGGCGAGGAAGAGACGCCAGAGTCGCCGTCCATCATCATCATCGAGTCGCACGACGACAATCGGCCTCTGAAGAAAACGCGCTGGGAAGGCGATGATATCCAATTCAAGCCTGCAGCACGTCCTGCGCCCCAACCCGGGATGCCCATACCCTCGCCGCAGGCACTGCAAGGACCCATGTTCCCGTTGGAACACTTTGTCAACCCCCAGGCGAAGAAGAAAGAGATTGCGGATATCATCGCCGCTGCGAATGCTGCAGCTGAGGCAGAGGCTGCGCGATTGGCTGCTGCTGCCACCGCGGCAGTGGAACCCCCTCTTGAAGTGGTGAAGAAGAAGCCAAAGGCGCCGAAAAAGCCACAGTCAAAGGAAGAGAGGGAGGCGAATAAGGAGAAGAGGTTACTGAAGCTCGTGGGCGCGGTGGTGGTAAAGTGTATGAGCAAGTATTCAGGGAAGATGGAGAACGACGTGTTCAAGAAGTATGCCAAGGAGGTGCGTTGCTTCTTCGTTGCTTCGCTCGCCTCTTACTTACGTACTCGATCTTCCGTTGCAAAAGTTGACCCATATCATCTCCGAAAAGGAGAAGAAATCGTCCTCTTTCAAAGAAGGTCGCCTGGACTCTCTCTCGGACGAGAAAGTCACCAAGATCAAAAAGTTCGCCAAGGAATACATCACCAAGGTCCTTCGCAAACTCGAAAAATCCAAGTCCAAACAGAGCGGGTCGAAACCTTGGTCACACCACAAAAACCGAGATCGGGACCGAGGCGGACATGAACCCTCGGGATCCGCGCCGTCGCCAGATGTACACCGAGACGGCGAGGACGGAGACGGAGATGGGGATGGGGAAGACGTCGAGATGGTCATGTCCGTCGAACAAGCTATGGATCTCGGTTCCGATAGTGAGGATGGGGACCACGACCACGACCACGACCACGGGCCTGACGGCGATGCGGACATGGATATGCAACATTCGTCGGACGAAGCGGACAATGATCCGTCGCCGATGGAAGGCGTGTCTTCGCACGTCCATCCGCCCGCGTCGGTGAGCGTGACACCCATCACACCGCCTCAACAGCAGCAGACGCTCGACCCGAGATTGAAGCACCGGAGCGAGGAGTCGGGGTGGGATCCAGATGCGATCAGGGTGGCGAACGGACTGGATGAGGTGCATGTTTAGGTATCTCGGACGTGGACGTTTTGGGATTGGGGAGGGGCTTCCCCCCGTATTGCAATTTATTGTAAGGCTATCACTACGTACGTACTAGTTCCCCTTTGCTTTTCTGTGTAGATTTCGATACTAGCTTCATTGCAAGGAACAGACTCGAGGTTACGCGCATCTGTCAATCCAATTCATCCGACCCCATTATTCAGCTTATATGTTTGGATGGACGAGAACGCATACGTTGTCCACCGCAAGGACGTCACCCATGACCTGATTGAACACAAGACAGCAAAGGTTAGATTTGTAGCAAGATACATACATAACAAAAATACAGGACAAAAATCAGATCAAATCCCTGGTGGTGTAGATGTCGTTCCCGGTTCCATGTCGACCTCACATCGCGTCTAGTGCTCGAGAACAATGTTTGGGAGCAGCGTTGTAGGCAGTGATAGGGTGTGATAAAGATGGTCAGAAATGATCAGGCAACGAAACAGGGGGCAGTTTAGATGCGCAACGACCAGGACGCGTAAAAACGCAATGTATGCCCGCTCGCAAACCAGCCGGACGTCCAGGACGTGACTTAAAGCATTGAGTCCACATTGTCCACGTCCTGCCCGTCCCTAAGGCCATACTCACGAAAGACAATCCAGCTCGTCCGGTTCGCTGTCTGCACATCGAAAATGTCGTACTGCGCTCGCCTTGATCCGCTCGAGCACTTCACGCGGGGGACCTTTCGATGACTTTGCGCGGGAAGGTGGCTTTGTGCCCAGCTTCGAACGCGCTGCATCGGGCTCGTCCTCGACGCTTGACTTGGCCGCACTTTTGTGATTCCTGTCGGACTGGTTCTCCTTAAACTTTTGGGACGACGAGTGGGGAGGACTAGATCGCAGGTTTGTCAACGTTAATCGTTCGTGGTGAGGCATACTAAAAGACGTACCCTGTTTCGGAGAATTTGACAACTTTCCGAGGCCGGTCGTCGTAATTATCCTCCTCCTTTTTCCGTTTCTTCGGTTTGGAGACGCGCTCGGGAGGTCGCTCGTCGTCATCTTCTTCCACAGGTTCGACGATGTCCTGCTTAGACTCAACTCTGCCCTTTCCCTTGCCTTTACCTGTGGCTTTGGGGTTTTCCCTATTTTTGACGTCCTTGGTCGTACGCAGCACGGGCGCGGGCTCGGGCTCGGGCTCGATGGCATTTTTGGGTTTCGCAGCTTTTCCTTTCTTAGCGGGGGGTGCTGCTACGTCGTCGTCGTCGTCGTCGCGCGGTACCAACCGTTTCTTCGCGATAGTTTTTGGGTACTTCTCATCCTGCATCCTCTCCTCTCCATCCTCTAATGTCTTCTTCCCCGAACTTCCTGTACTCGCAATCTTTCCTGCCTTAACGCGCGTGGTGGTCTTTGAACCGGATGCCTTCGATTCGTCCACATGAGGTATAGCCCGTTTTTTGAGAATTGGTGCATCGTCGTCAGTTTCGCCATCATCCACATATCGTATGTTCCTCTTAGAATTGGATTTGGCTTTATGGGGGACTTCGACAAGCGTTTGGTCGTCGTCTGTGTGCGTGTGTATTAGTGCGCAAAAGGTGATATGGAGGATCAAATACATACCCGAAACGAGTACCTCCACCACTTCCTTTGCGGGATTTGATTTCGGTTTGGCTTTCGGTTTCGGTTTCGGTTTAGGATTTCCGTCAGAGCCAGATGGAGCAGCGTTGCGTTGTTTGCCTTTTCCTTTTGACGTGGACTTGGACTTTGTGTTGGTGTTGGTGTTGGGAGGAGGCGGTTGCTCCGTGTCAGAGTCTGGGTCCACAATAAAGAAATCTCAGGATGGGACAAATGGGTGGAAGGGGGACGGACCCGGCGCTTGCTTTTTGCCTTTCGCTGGTCTGCCACGGCGCTTCGGAGCAGGCTTTGTGGCCGTATCGGCTGAAAGCATCGTAAACCGAGTCTATACACATCAAATTAAGCACAAGGAAAGGCAGATCTTACTATCTGGTTCGACAGCTTTCGCCTTCCGCTTCCGGGAGGCTGGTAGCTTTGACTTTGAATTCCCTGTGTGCATTCTCAAAACATGAACTCGGATATGAAATGGGTGACGAACCAGCTACAGCCTGACTTTCCTCGGTAACGGTAGCCGCGCCCGGTTTGTGCGTCGGTGATGCCCGACGAGCCTTGGAAGAGGAAAGACGCTTTGCAGCGACATCCTTTGGACGGGCCTTGGAGGGCGATTCACCAGATACAGTACGCGCAAGGAGAATATCAAGAAGCGGGTTCGAGTCGGACGGTACGAATGCCCTGCTGCACGTCAATGCACGGCACGACGAACAAAAGAAAGGGACACTGACCCACCACGATCACGAAATCGGGCTTGTTGTCGCTTTATACGCTGGGCTTTGCTTTCCTCTGCGGAGACGCCGAGCTTGGCTTGCTGCTCGACTACGGCGGGCGGGACCATCGTCGCGCAATTGCAACAAACTGAAAGGTGTTCAATGCACATCCATATCACGTGATAATGTTATTTGGTCATGTGACGGTGCACGACGTCTTGCGCTTGTACAATGCATAGCATAGTACATGCTATGTACTGGTTGTACACCCCGACCAAGCATTCGAGGGTATCAATCGTACTGACCCTCGGAATGTGTCTATAGTCGTTCTCGAGGTGAATGTGACGGTGCGCCCGACGCAGCGTGTCTTGTGCTTACTACTGGTTGTCGTACGTCTTCTGACTCCTCCGTACTCCTTGATCACTACCCTGTCCCATTTTCCTATTGCATTGTTCACCACCCTCCCACGAATACTGTACCAAGCATGGCTACTCCACCACCACAGATGTTTGCCCGTCTTTGCTCCACCAGAGCCCATTCCAGCTCTACCGTACGCACCTCCAAGAGAATGCGATACACAGACATCATCACTGCCAGTAAGCAACGATCGCACCGACTCGGAGCACGACTACCCAGGCGGAATCATCCACCAGAGGTCCACGCTCCTCGAACACTACGCCCGTCGGTGCACCCTCGTGTTCCTTGAGCAACGCTACGCACAACGGGTGTCGGTATCGTGCTCCTCGCAGGCGATCCGTCAACGCAGATGTGGAGGTGCTGTGCCCAAAGGAACGCCAACGATCTATCCGAGCCGTCAACACTGAAAATGTCGTACGCCTCCCCCGTGTGTTCACGCTCTTCCCGCTCACACCCTCTGCACACTTGTTCTTCCGTGCAGGGTGCAAGTTCAAGACAGACGGCACACACGAGCTGCTCCAGACTGATCTGTGGCTGCTAGAACCAAAAGACTCACACGGGTCCATTCCAGGAGTATAAATTTGTGATTTGAATCAGGGAGATCGATCCATCTTTCTGTCTTAGCTCGTCTCCCCATACATCAATCCAGTGAGCCCTTGCGTCGCACTCCTGCTTCGGATAATAATGTCAGCCAACAGATATCTGCGAAAATGTCTGATGACTCTGCCTATGCCGCTGCGCCTTTCGACCACGCAAAGGCGGATATCATCTTGCGTTCATCGGACAACATCGATTTCCGTGTCTTCAAACTCTTCCTCTCTCTCGCATCCCCATTCTTCGAAACCCTTTTTGACATTCCTCAACCTGCCCAAGCAACCGACGATCAGGAGATCAAGGATGGTCTTGTTGTCGTTCCCGTGACGGAAGACAGCAAGACCCTCGATACCCTCCTCCGCTTCTGCTATCCATGCACCTTAGCGGATGACCCCAACATAGAGGTGCTGAAAGATGCTTTAGATGTTCTCGAGGCAGCCAGGAAGTATTCTCTCGATGCCATCGAGAAGAAAGCTCGCCAGGCGTTCTCAAACCCCAAAATACTTGAGGCAGAGTCTTTGCGATGCTTTGCGCTAGCGCATCGAGGACGCTTGCGGGAGGAAACCCTACTCGCTGCAAAATACACGTTGACACAGCCACTCATCCCGTCATGGTTCCAAGAGATTGGACTGATCACCGCAACTGATCTGCTCTCCCTGCTTACCTACCATCGGAGGTGTGGAGATGCTGTATATGCGCTGAGGCTCGATCTATCTTGGATCAAATCTCATTACGGGAGCTCAGAGGCCTGCTCCTGGTTGCCTGGCCAATTGCATACAGACCACAGTAACGTCTTTGGCGTCGCTTATGACAATTGTGGGTGTCCAAGACAAGATACGTCCAGATACGCGCTATTCCGCTCGTATTCACTCCAATGGTGGGAAGAGTTTTTGGAGGAAACATTCATAGCACTGCAAGACAAGCCGTGCAAAGAAACCGTGCAGGCTTCTGTAGAGAAGACAGTGCAGACCGTTAAAGCGCGGAATTGTGAAGCTTGCTCCCCGAAGGTCACCGAAGGCATGCGCGACTTTTCGGACTTATTTGCGAGGAAGGTAGAGGAAACAGTTTCTCAGGTAAATCTTATCACCCACGAACATTCCTCAGAGAGCCTGATGGTTTTCTTGACAGATTGAGCTGCAGTTGGAGTTTGAATGAACTGGAACTGGAACTGGGGTGTTCTTCTCAAAATGGATGGTGCCTCTGTACCGTGTATGTTTGCTTGTACATCAGCCAGAGGGGTCTATTTGAAGTATTTGTGCAGCTTGGTATCTACCGATGCCCCTGGAATAAGTATCTTTGAATTGAATTAAAACCCTGCTTACTGCCGAACCTTCGGCATTCAACGTTCAACCCAGTCCAGTCCCGCTGTTCGCACAGTACAGATTATCTCCCGGTCCGAGTCTCTTGGGGCGACTTTTAGGTTTCTGGATGTTCGGGAACATGGTGAATATATGCATGCTCAAAGGTTACGCACCTTTCATTTTGTTTTTCTATAATATCTGGGAGCTACTGGTAAGTTATGGTGAGTTGCTGCGCGAGGCGACATGCCATTGTCTGTCAAGTTGTTCCCGTTACTCACAGGCTTGGAGTCCGAAGCTTGATTTTCGGAGGTGATGGCGCACCGCCCATATCATTCTCCCCAGTCGTGACGGTAATGCAGAATTCCTTTGTTCGTCTCACCCTTTGCAAAAGAAAAAAATCATGCGTGCCACTAGTTTTGCAATCCGCTGTAACATACGGCCGTTACATTGCAGTATAGAGGAAACAGTGCCTAGTGAAGGAATAACAGCCTGAGTGCGAACCACCTTGTGAACACGGAGACAATGACCTACCCGCCCTGCAACAAATCGGAACACCCACCACATCCCGCTCACTCCGGATCCGTTGCACGCGCCTCCCAAAACTCCGTCATTTCATTCTGTGTGATCCTCAGTGGTTCAAGTTCTGAGCCACATGAAACTTCAAACCAATCACCTATAAGATGGCTAGTGCCGCAGTCGTGGACCAGACAAGTCACGGAATGGTCAATGTGGCTATCGCGATACTTGAACGATTTTCCGACAAGGAACGGCCCCGGTTTTGCCAGAGCGTCAGAGCTACCGTACTTACTCTTTAGGGGTCGTGGGGTTCGACTGAAACATAGCCTAACATTTCTCGAGGAATGGCTTTCGGAGACGCTTGTCCATTGGCACACTGTTTGGTTTATCGAATTGTTGCCATTCAAGGCAAGCAGCATCATGAGCTACTTGCTGTTCTACCTGACTCAAATGGCGAATCTGGGAAGACAGGGCCTCGTGAAGTTCGTAGCAGTGAGCGATCTGCTCTGCCATGTCCTTCACATATGAGTCATTTAAAGAAGAGTGCTGGTCAGTACGTTTGGAGATCATGGCGGTGTGATGGTGGAGACTGACGATGCTTGCTTTGGGTCTGCTTTTAAAGCCCTCGACAGACTCCCCATAGCTGGGTCGTGCACCAATGGAGTACCGTGACGGTACAAGTCAACGGCAGAAAATGCCGCCTATTGTGGGGTAATGGCTAGTCAATATTCAATGGTGCACCTCAGAATCCACTCGTTCATCCCTGTGTGTCTATTCACTTCTTCTGATCATCGTCCCCATGTCTATCACCTCCCAGAACGATACCACGCAACCGCAGAGGGTGCGGCCCAAGTCAATACACTCAAATCCACCCCGCTTCTGAAGAGAACATCGACTTTTTCCTCTAAAGCTCCACCAATGAGCGACGAGAGGAGGTTGCAATTCGAGTTACAGATGCACGGGCGATTCCTGGGCGCAGTGCCTGTGGAGAAATTCTTGGATAAGTATCTGAAACCTGACTTCAAGATTGGCAATGTCCCAAGCCGTCCTCAGAACCTTCTAGGCAATCTCACTCAGGCAAAGGACGAAAAATCGATGTACCGCCCATTCGTAAGTCCTCGTCTATTGTTGTGAATGCGCGTCATGACATTGGACTGGATATGTATCGCAGAATGTATCCCGGGGTTGAAGGCTGTAAATATGTACCCACAACAAGCCTGCCCGCTCAGAATTCGCCGACTTTCAGCTGAAACCCGATGTCTGCATGCCTCTTCAACCCTAATCTCGATTTCAAAGATTTCAAGGTCAAAAGCTATTTCTCGGCTATGGAGATGTGGATAGAGTTCAAACACGAGGAGGCACCGTTTGCGGACCCTCTCACAGGCAATGAGACGGACCACACCACCCATACTTTTGAGGTGGACTCGAAGTCAGCACAATTGACGCGAGACCAGCTGACTGCATATGCAGTCGTTCAGCACGCCCAATAGTTCCGCCACTTCTCATTCCCCGCCAGCATCGTGAACAGCTGTGTACGCTTTCTGTGATGGGATCCCGCTGGGGTTGTTGTCACCGAGGAATTCGACTAAGTGGCGAAGCCAGAGCTCATGGCCAAATTTTTCTGGGATTTTTCTCATCTTTCGGATGAACAGCGAG
>JBBPQU010000701.1:0-15825 GCA_038092655.1 Boletus sensibilis | reverse complement strand
CATGGTACCTACCTTGATCTCCATGACCTCATCTGCTGTTTTCCCGAACACTGCGAGACCGGCGTCGTTGAACCCTTGCAGCCACGCTTGGCCGGACCAATCCGCCACAGCCAACGACATGATGTACCTGGCAGGGTGGTCAAAAACCTAGTCGCCGACGTACGAGTGCATAGGACATACCGGTATTCTGGGCGCTCAAACGTCTTTTCACATCTTTCACACCGCCAACCATTGTCATTGCCCAAGTCAGTGACTTTCTTATTGCAGCCTTGCGTAGGACACGCGGGGTATGCAATGTTTTCGCTCTTGATGTGCATTACTGTAGCACGGACAGAGAAGAACTCTGCTTTGTCAGACATGCCGAGCTGCGATTCTTTGACATCGCTCAAGTGACGCATTTCGTTGCGGTTAAAGCCACTAAACGATGATCCAGCAGACGACATCGTGTTTGAGTGGGATTGGAAAGACTTCTCGGCTCCAATGCCGTCATACCAGCCACGGAGCAAATGAGCTTCCTCAATGTCAGGAGAAATCGTCATATAGCTCGAAGACAGCGTTGAAAGGTTCCGTCCTGGGCTTCGGATGTAGCAAGCGTGGTAGATAGAACTGCAGACCTACCTCCGAAATCTCCAACTTTGACACCTTTGAATGCAACAACGGGAAGATCATCAGCTGTGAATGTCTCCGCCTGTCTCCCCCAGATCGTCATCCTAACGGAGTAGAGCGACTTGTCAACGATGGTAAGGTCACGTTTCGCCACCTAGGAATGATACTTAGACAATAGGATGACCCAGGAGGTGACACTTACTGATTTATTGGATGCTTTAGAGATAACTTCCCCAAGAGGTCCAACTTCTTTGACGATACCAATGACATCTGCTTGCGATCAGTCATTTGGAAAAAAAAATCCTCGCTATGTTTACGTACCACAAGTTGCGTCTTTCTGGAGGTCTTCCAGACATGATAATTCGATAAAGTTGTACCTAATCATCGGTAAATTGCTTGCGTCGACACACTGTGACGTTGGTTCATTAACTGAAACCCCACTGTTGATCGAACGGCCAACCTCTTCAATCTCTGTGTTCTTCTCAAAATTCATCTCGTAATCGTTTTGAACGTTGGAAAACTTTTTCTTGGCGAGGTTCACTCGGCCCTTCGAAATGTAGTAGACTTTGCCTTCCTCCAACTTCTCGTAAAGCTCATCCACAACTGCGTTGAAAGCAGTTGCACGGATCTCGCCTGTCTCATCCATTAAGTTCGCATTGAAAAGCTTTCCCTCTCCACGTTGATTGGACCAGGTTTTTATCTCGCTTTTCTGAGTGACGCGAGCCTTGATGGTCCAGTTGTTTTGATAAGGGCTGAGGCCCTCGATCGGATATATGGATCTACCCTGTCTACCACCGGCACCAGAGCGAGCCACAATCGGTCGACTGGAGGAAACGAAGGACTGGGGAGTCATGCTTGTTGACGCCTCAGGGGTCTCGGCGGCTGTGTTGGTAGGAGCGCCAGCTGAGGTTGGAGCTGCGACCGGATTGCCAATTTTTTCTTCGTCTCTGGAGACGACGTGAAGATCAAGGACGATGATAAGTCTAGAAAAACATGAGCGTAACCATCAGAATCGGAAAAGGAAGTTCAGACCTTTTATTATCTTGGACAAAGTTGCACGTGAGTCTGTCAACGACCACAATGGTGTTCTTGACAATGTCTCCGCGAGAGACGAGCTCGTTGAGCTGTGTCGCAAGCATGGCCTGGACGAAGTGGACGCCATCTGAGAGGATAATGCGGTACCTGTCGATAGCCGAGACCGCGCTCGTTGCCTGGTTCACCTTTTTTATGGAGAGCAACTGAACGGTGTAGCCCAAGCCCAGCTCGTCAATCTCGGTCGGAGAGGCCTCGCTGAGCCGTGCACAGATGCCTGCTGAGAGCTGCTGCTGCGACATGATGGATGTGGTAGGTAAGAGAGACGAGACGCGGACGCGTCGCGTTATTTGTACCATAACACTGCCAAATATCTCCTTTGTTTGTTGTCTTCTGACCATGTCTTACACCGCGTTATTGAGCCATCTGCACAGACCATCCTCCGCGTCGCCGCCGCCGCTGCCAACGCTCCAGGGCCTCATTATTCATTATCTCTCTCAGCTCACACCCTCACCGACACCACTCGCTGCAGCGATCGTCAGTAGCCCACTCTTCCGTCCATTCTCATTCGCCAAACTCGACGCTCTCAGCACCTCCTTCCGGCATGCTGTCCACGCGAAACTTCGACTTTTGAAGGACGAGCCAAGCGGCTTATTCTCACCGAGCCTGAACGCACGATTGGCGGACTGGTCGACTTCCCTGCTCAAGGGGTTCGAAGGGGGTCACGCGTTCACGCGTCTCGCTTGTTGTAGTGGGCTCCTCTTGGGGCTCGAGGACATAATCCCAAAATTACCCGCGAAACAACCAGATGTAAAGTCCAGCGTAGAGGACGAATTGATCCTCGCATTTGCAGACGTCATCGACCTCTTTATCTCGTCCGATTCCTGGGGCAAGCAATTCCAGCCCATCGCCGAGGGCGGAGGTGCGAAAATCGCGCCTTGAGTGGGTATTCATGCTAAGGATGCACGCAGAGGATGCTCTCACGCTCCCTCTGATTATCTCGTCCCAAGCTCTACTAGTTGTTCCCCCGGAAAAGATCGTTGCGCTGCCGTTGCAAGTGCGTTTCGCTATGTCAATGCCTACTGCCTTGCTAACCTACATTAGCAAATGCTCAGTCTAGTGGTCCGGGCAATAACACAAGCATTTGTGCACGGAGCTTTCATATCCACGTTTTCCTCGTATCTAGAATTTAACCCCGAATTCAAAATATCCATTAAGGTGAGTCCGATGTGTGAAATGGATCCTGAGTGTGTTTTTGATCCATGTTTGCTAGTCGAAGGCGCCTATCTATGAGGAAATTAATGCAATAGCATCCTCTCTTGCGATGGTTTATATGGGCTCTCTCTCGAAACTGTGCTCCAGAAGCATCTCGTTGTATGTAGACTATCGTCCCAAACTTGCCCTTCCCCCGGTCCACGAGACATTTCGTGCCCTAGAGACTATAGCAAGGAAAGTCGAAGCTGGATGGTTGAACAGTGGTTTAGCTGAGGTCAAAGAGGAGTCGATAGGTATGCATTCATTCTGATCCAGTGCCTATTGTCTCACGTCTAGGTTAGCCCCAGAGACCCGACCTCTCACTACGTCTATCTGGACAATCTTCAAGTCCCTGCTGTTTTGTACAATTATGATAACGGAAGCAGGTCTCTCAACGTCAGTCTACATCCCACCAGCCTTCAGCCACTCGTCCTCAGCGCTTGCACTTATCACGCTACGCACCTTCTCTCATTTGGCTTTTGTGATCGAGAAATTTGGTGGTGCTGGTCATGGAGCCTTTGCAGAGCTTAAGCGGGGTTTCTATCTCGCTCTCGATGTCCTTGCAAACAATGCAGATGAAAGTGAGCAATTTGTCAGGGGATTGTGCGACGAAATATGGTCCAGCGGATTTGTGTCGACCCACCCAGTGCAACGGGCAAAGAAAGCCTTTGCCTTGAGTGCGATCGAGCAGCTCGTCCCCGTTCTGAGCCCGACAACGATCCAGACAATCGTTTTGCCGTTTTGTTCCTCGTGAGCTGAACAGCCGAAGTCTGCAGGTGATCATTAATAACTACTCTTCTAGGCATCTGTCGGACCATACACACCGTGGAGAATTTGAGTCTGCTCACAGTGTTGTGCTGGCCATCTTTTCGTCGCGCTCAAAGCGGGTTGTCCAGAATGCCTCGGCGCGTTTGGATGATCTCCTCATGTTGGATTCTGCGTTCACTGAGAGAATGGTCCCATTCTATCTTCAGTGCCTACTCGAGGTAGCTTCCGCTTTTCATTCGCATCCTAGGATCAATCTAATGGTTGCACAGAACTCTTCAGATGGGAGGTTAAATGTGACACAATTACGTCTCGCATTCGCCGTTCTGGTCAAGAGTTCGTCTCTAACTCGGGATCCTGCGCTCGCATGGCTGTGCATTAGCTCGATCCTCGCAGCATGCAAAGAGCTACCGCAAGACATCGACCAGCGACACCGATTGCATCTAGCTCTGATATCGACTTTGCCCTCCCTCCCTCTTGGGCTACTTCCACAGGCATTGTCAGCGGTGAAGGAAATCATTGATGGTATGCCCAACGATGCGAGCCGCAAAGAACTCGTAGAAGCATTGTTCCAAGAGATTACGGAGAATGTTGGGGACGCAGAGAAGGAATATGCTGTTCATTGGTGGAACGAGCAATGTGTCGAGTGGTCGGTTGCAGGGCTGGATCCTGCTGTCCATGACTGCGAGCACTCTGGGACGAAAGGTTCGGAAGTCGTGCCACGTTTGTAGCTTCAGGATCGGTTTGATCGTTCTACGTTGGGAATTAACTTGCTCAAGCCTCTCAATAATCAGTAACGTTGAAAGTATCCGTTTGTTTAGTCAAGTTCGGATGTCCCGCTCCGCACTCCTCCGTGCGCTGATGATGAGTATATTATTTCTCTGGATTAGGCCGCGAATTAGTTGGTACCTAGTCTGGTGACCAGCCCGTTTATGCAAGTCGACGATACTACGAGGCAAGCCGTATTGATCTGCCCAGTAGTTGAAGTTGTGCACTGGGTGGACTCTTGGAACGATGTGAATTTCTGCTACACATTGTCCTGCAAACAAGTCTATAGGTTCGTCTGCTTTATGGTATACTCGGCACGCTCTCCATGCGGCTGACAATGAATCTTTGTAAGTACGATGACCCAGTGGTGCAGTTGGGTCGGAGTCGGGGACTCGCTGCTGGTAAGACGATGTTTAGTACTTGATATGAGCGCTTGAGCACTCTATTATTAGGCGACACCGTCATGTGAGCACGATGACTCGCACGTAAACGGCCCTTCTGTTCGTTATCTCACACAGAATGCAGTTCGGTGGACAATCCCGGTTTCCTTCTCTTTCTCCCAAGGTCAGAGGAGGCCCTTTCAGCGTTGTTTAGCAATGGCCGAACTCGATTCTCCTGCAGGGGAGCTCCCTTATATCCCAGACGATTTGACGCTCGCACAGTTCATTTTAGATTCCCAGCATCCCTCCAGGCCTATCCGCAAACATGGTATACCCTGGTTCATTGAGGACCACACGGGACGGACGTTGGGTTACGAAGAGGTGAGACCTCAACTGCTCTTCAATCATTGACATGTGCTCAAGGTTGCCCCGCGACTTGCGTTGTTCGGCTTGCATTCCCATCTGCCATTCACTCAGATACGTGCACGAGTTTTCGGCTTAGCCAACGGGTTAAAGCACAAGTTTGGCATTAGTACGTGTATTATCCCCAGTTAGTGCATCAACCTTGACCCCCCTGTCTAGAGGAAGACGATGTTGGTCAGTATGAAATACGAATTGTCACCGGTCGATGAGTAAACTGAACGTCCACAAAAGTCTTGATATTCAGTCCGAATCACGTCGGTACGTCGTTTCATGCCGTCTCATGTCAAGTGTTGTCTCCGACGTGCGGACAGACTACCTTGTTGCAGTCTGGGCAGCTCACAGACTGGGAGCTATCATGTCGTAGGTGTCATTCTGTCTTTCCGCTGACGGAAGCTAAGGACGGCAGTGGCGCAAATCCACTTTTTACTCCCGACGAACTTGGGTACCAAATACAGGCGACCAAGGCATGTGTTGTCGTCACTCATCCCGATTCGTTGCCTGTAGCCCTCTCTGCCACCCGAGCAACCAAGCTGCCGGCGGAACGTATCATACTGTTCAACGTGGACGGTGCTTCGTATGGTACACAAACCACAGTTCAGAACGTCATCGACGAGGGGCTAGCCAGCGCGTTGACGTTCCAGGAACGTGTGCTACGGCCCGGTGAAGGAAGGTCGAAGGTAGCGTTCCTTAATTTCTCCAGCGGGACAACGGGCAGACCGAAGGTCTGGATTCTGGAATATCGTTGTGAAGTTTTCTCACTGGGTAACCCGTATGTCAGGCTGTTGCAATACCCCACTATGCACCGATAGCCAACGTCATCCAGCTCGCCGCTCATCACAGAGTAAATGACCCCAATTGGGATGGCCAACGATTCAGACCAGGTGACATCTGTTGTGCTGGTAGGAGCCTCGTTCGATGAATCTGCAATGTACTGACAAACTCTTACACAGTTCTTCCGCTGTATCGTGCGTGATGTTTTCGACTGTAGGCCCACTTGACTACGATGTACTTGACTAGACATATATGGCCTGGTTTTCAATGTAAGAGATTCGATCTACTGTTTCCACGAAGGTTGCTGACCTATATCATTGCTAGACCCACCTCAGTTTCTTCTGTGGCGTTCGTAAACCATGGTCTTATGTGGTTCCACCCAGGCTGACGGCAGGAATAGATGCCTATCGTCCTAATTACAAAGTTCAACTTTCTGGATTTCTTGAAAAGCATCGTCAGACACCGGATTACACATCTCATGTGAGTTTGTAGTATCGGGTCCATACTGGGTCACATCTCTGACCTACGAGTCAAGGGTTGTTCCCCCTCAAGTTGTACTCTTCTGTAAAGTGGGCGTTGAACTTTATGCGTATATCTACTGCAACTGACGCGAGGAACAGCATCCAGCTGTCAAAGATTACGATTTTAGTCACGTCCGGTACTTGACCTCCGGTGCAGCTCCGCTCTCGAGAGAGTTGATGGAACGACTAATCGAGATATTCCCGAACGCGGCCATTGGACAAAGTTATGGTTCGTTCCTCTCTTGAGGATATCTGCTTACCGCACTCATCCGTACACTCCAGGAACCACGGAATCCTGTACGGTCATCACCACTTGGTCCCTTGAGAACAAGTGCGATCTGAGCGGCAGTGCCGGCCAACTCATCCCCGGGATTACTGCTAGAGTGGAGAAGCCTGATGGAACGCTTGCGGAGTTCGACGAGCCCGGAGAGCTAGTGGTGCGTACCCCATCGCTCGCATTGAGGTACGCCGGAAATCCAGAAGCGTACGTAGACGGATCTCTTCTGGTTATTATAAACCTGATGACCATGCATGCAGCACGAAGGAGACCTTTGTGAACGGGTAAGGAAATCATGTCTTGGGGTATCCAAACCACTGAAGACCTGTTAGATGGCTGCGTACGGGTGACGAAGTCAAGATGAATCGCAAAGGCGAGATTTTTGTACTCGATCGCCTCAAGGTTAGATCGGACGTTACGTTTGCTGGGTTATCTCTTACTGTGTTGATCAGGAAATGCTTAAAGTGCGAGGATTCCAAGTTGCGCCAGCAGAACTAGAAGGCTGTATTCTTGATCACCCGGATGTCTCGGACGCCTGCGTCGTAGGAGTCCCCGACGAATACAGTGGCGAACTCCCGCTCGCCTTTGTTGTATTACGAGCCGATGCTGTAAGTCGGATGCAGAATGACCCGGATGTAGCAGAAAGAATCAAGCAGTCAATTATGAAGGTTTTTATATCATTTCATTTCTGAATTTTACTACAGCTGACGCGGTGGATAGCACGTTGCGGACAACAAGGTGGGATACAAAAGGTTGGCGGGAGGGATTGAGTTTGTCGACGTCATCCCGAAGAATCCGAGTGGGAAGTTGCTTAGGCGTGTGCTGAGGGATACGGCCCGGAGCCTGAGATCGCAGCCGGCTGCGAAACTTTGATCTCTCAAAGTGTTTCTTTTTCAGGCAACTTGGCTGTGTGGGAATTTTATTCCACGGCCCTCCAGGCACCCCTGGACCCACAAGCCTGTTCTCCTACATGTTGTCACTTGTTCACAATATCAGTAAGGCCACCACCTGTGGCCATTCTGATATATCCTGGGACTGTGCTATCACAAAGAGGGTGATACATCCCCTACTGTAATTCATCATGACAGCAGCCTGCCTTGCAAATTCCTGGACCTTTCAGGTCCAGGTCTCAGATTCAAAAATTGTCTCAAAGGAGTACCATATTAGGAAATGCTGAAGTCTTCTTGGTTAGTCAGTGTTGCTTCTCATTAGCTTGTCGAACTCCTTTTTGTTCATCCCTTTCCTCTCCCTTCTGTGCCACAGGGCTGCGCAAATATAGGGAATGTGGCATGTGCCATGCACATCAAAACCCAAATGCAGTCATGCAAACAAGAGCAACAGCAAGGGGAGTTTCGCCATATCTGTGGTCATGTGACTCATGCAACGGGATGTTCAGAGACCCAAAGAACAACCAAAGACAGAGGGTGTTTGTGGGCATGTATCCACATCATAGCTGATGATCTGCCAATGGAAACTCAAGACGAGCGAAAACATAAAATTATATGCTGGCGTTTGGGTGGAAATCGTTGTGCTAGGCACATCGGGTATGATAAACCTTATGTACTTTCAGCATAGATCTTGCACACATCGTTGTTGTCGCTACATTCTCCTTAATGACTCTAATGTATCTTCCTTGCTTTTTTCGCTGACTCCCGCAGAACACTATTTATATAATGCCCAATGAAAATGAAAACTTGCAGGTCCAGGGGTGCCCGGAGGGCCGTTATGAATGATATATCACTTGCATTGTAGTAGGAGAATCACTAAAAGAAGCCAATTACTCAACTAGTATTACTCAACACATAATATTTTGAAGGTGATTACATAAGTGGTTGTGAAGCGGTGACATCACCAGGGCATCACTAAAAGAAGCCACTACTTCTGCCCCATGTCCACATTAGATAATATGTTTTCTATGTTCTCATATGTTTTGCATCTCTTCCCCAGCCTCCCCCCTGCATTCCACATGGTCTGGGTGTAAATATATGGTGTATACACTGTAATTACACTGTTCTCATTGCTTATATGATGCCCAGAACAGCCCAATAAGGCAAATATCTATATAGGGGATAAAAACAAAAACATATTCGCTTTTTTGACATATTTGGAATATGAGCTTGAAAAGTATATGCCCAGCCTCCCTTTATATATATCTAGAACATATCAAAAGCCTAAGTGACTGGGATAAAAGCTGGTAATGTTATGGCATATTCTCCTCCTACCCTCTTTTTGGTCCTGGGAACCTATCCTATGGGTTGGCTGGCTTCTGTAAGGTATGGGGATCCATTGGGCATGTATATCCCTCAATTTCACCACCTTTTCTCCTCTCCAAGACTCTTTGAACTCTCTCTGAACACTTTTTTCACTTTTTGAATGATAGGGGTGTAAAAATTTGATCCATGATATATATGGAACTAGTGACTATCTAGGCTTGTAGTATCATTGTAGGCTATGGTATCCCACCTTCCTGACCTTATCCAGCTAGAATTGAAGCTGGAAGGAGTGGATTGAACATATGTAAAGCATGGGAAACAAGTTTGAAACTTAGGAGACTTTGCAAAACAAATAAAAAACACAACATTGTGGCTTCCACAACACATATAGCAGTATTCTGAGTGATAGAATGGATATATACTGTATATACCATAGTTGCACATGTTGAACATTAGAAGATTGATTTAGCAGCATTTAAATGTCAAAAATGCGAAAATGTACATAAGTAGTATGGTAATACCATAGTTGACTTGAGCACCAACTCAAGCAAAGCTATAGGTTGTATAGGAGATTTATGCAGGAACAATACATTCTGGGATATATGTGACAATGGCTAGGTAAATGTATGCTTCTAGGGCATATACATATATTGCACCATATTCTTGTTATGGTTCCACTGTCACAAGACTCCTTTTCGGACTTAGTACTTTCTTTTTCACTTTATTATCTTATCAATGACATGTGGTTATCTAATCACAGACACTCTTAATCTTATCTTAACAAACTCTGCGCTTGGACACTCTTCTATGTTACTCTTCTCACAAGATCTCAGATCTCTCTTCCATCTTCACACCTTCATTTCATATTCATGGTGTGCAAGGTTAAGTTTCATTTATCTTTCTTCCATTCTGCCACTGCAATGCGGTTGCCTCATGATATGCTTCTCTTGTATGAGCTAGATGAGTTGTGACTCAGCGATCTCCACAGTGGGTGGAACACTAATATAATTTTACCTAGATGAGTCGTGACTAGGTACATATGAGTGTCAAGATACTATAAGATAGAGGGCATGACTTACCTCAGTGATCTCCACAGTGGGTGGAACACTGAGGAAGACGAGTCCCAAGGATGCACATTTGCTACAAAAAGGTTACGTAATGTTAAACTGTACAGTGTGGCTTGATGGCGGCAAGATGATATGAAAAGATACAAGCATGACTAAAATAAAAAGTACTAACATCTCTTCCATTCCACACTGCCTTATGGCTGTGTTCCCACATTCTCATGTTCATCTCCTATGTCCAGTATCATAGATCCCATGTAAATATGTACATACTCTCTATGCATATATAAACCAGCAAGGATTGACTGGCATTCCCAGTTTGATCCTTCTGGAGGTTCCCCACTCTAAAGCAGACTCGATTCCCTCCCCTTCTTGAGACTAGTCAATAACCTAAGGCATTAGTGCTTTGTGGTTGTTTCAACTCTACACCTCATCAGCAAAATAACACATTGCTTATTTACACTTATAGCTACTTATGGCATTGTAAGCAGAGTTCAAGTAAATCATGTACCAAGTAAAATTGCACTTGTATAAGTAGGTTCCACTTCTGGAATTCTACTTGCTCAACACTTATCAGCAACTTGAACTTATGCAAGGGGTCAAAAAGTGCATATTTGAACCAATAAGTATGGGTAAGTAACTATGTATATAAGCATGGCACCAAACACAGCTACCATACAGCCTGAGTAAGCAGAAACAAGGTAAATGAGTATCTCAGCAGTGGAAGTAGGAAATTGAAACCATGAGTGAGGGTGGACGAGTAGGCACTGGCATGTGCAAATGTCTGTGTCGACACAGCAAGTGCAGGCAGGTATACACATGCACATGTCCATGGATATAGTAAGGACAACAGTCACGGTGAATGAGAGACTCTGAGGGCAGTGAGCGAGGGTAGGCAAGGGTGAGTGCGCATGCACAGAGAGTGCAAGTAGGGTGACATGGTAAGGGCAAGAGTGAGCAAGGTCAGGTGAGCGTGAGTGCATGAATGCATGGATGTGGTGAGTGCGAAAGAGAAGGCAGGCAGGTGTGAGCGCACATCCATGTGGACATGGCAAGTGCAAGTGAGATGTGTGGGCATACAGCTGTGTGGACATGAAGAGGAGGGCAAGTGAGAGCATAAATAAAAAATATAATGAATCTGTGCTTACATGCATTGTAAAACAATGAAGTGGTTTGGAGAACTGGTAAATAGTCCTGAACCTGCAGAATGGGAAGAAAGACACAAGTAGTTGTCCAAGGGATCCTACAATGAAGAGAGACTGGTTAGTTTCTGATCCTGATTGACTTACCCCAAGATATTATGAGTTCGAGTATTTTTGGACTAAGAACAATGATTCTGGAGTTTCCGGAACTCCGGAGGAGAAAGGAATGGGTGGAGGATGTTGAACGGTGGTTGGAAATGTGAAAACGATTGGCAGAAGGCGATACAGGTGATACAATTGTCAGATGATACAACAATGGACAATACAATGATGAGAATCCTTGCATGCAGAAAACTGTATTACCCACAGAAGTACATGGGTTAAAATACTCCGGACTAATCCGGAGTTGTATGACATATAGTAGCTAAGATATGAATGACAGGCTGACAGCACAGGAAATGAACTGTCTAATAAATGGACGTGTGCTTCGCAAGTGCATATTGGAATTAAACAGAGGTAAAAGAAAACTTATCTAGACCATTCCAGACCTACCTTGGACTCAGAAACATGACTCCGGATCTCAGATTGACTGGACTGTGACAGATACAGAGTGGACTGGTTTCGGACTCAGATTGATGTGGTGACAGATGGTAAAACAGTGCTTTACAACTGTAGGGAGCAGACACTCTCTACAGTGTGCACATCCGTCATGGACCATGTGGATGGGTGGGATGCCACTGGGTGAGGTGGGGATCCAGGTGAAGGCATGCAAGGGGCTCCGACTCTCCAAGAGAGCCTGATGGTAGTTGAAGTTGAAGCCACAGGCAACCCCATCATTCCAGCACCTGTCACCCACCCTTGTTTTTGCCATTGCTCAAGTGCTCACCTGTGCCCTTACTCACACTTGCCCTTGCCCTTGCTCCTCACTTTGTTGTAGAAAGCATCCATTCCCTACAGTTGTAAAGCACCGTTTTACCATCTGCCACCACATCAATCCAAGTTTAAAACCAGTCCACTCCATATCCATTGCAGCCCAGTCAATCCAAAGTCCAGAGTCATATTTCCAAGTCCAAGGTAGGTCCAGAACAGGTCTAGATAAGTTTCCATTTACCTCTATTTATTTCCAATATGCACTTGTGAAGTGCATGTCCATTTGTTAGACAGTTCATTTCCCATCCTGCCATTCATCCCTTAGCTACAATATGTGTTGTACAACTCTGGATTAGTCCAGAGTATTTAACCCATGTACTTTCTGTGGATAATATAGTTTTCCACATGTCAGGATTCTCATCATTGTACTGTCCATCATTGTACTGTCAGACAATCATATCACTCATATCACTTTCCACCAATCATTTCCATGTCTCCAACCACCATTCAACATCCTCCATCCATTCCTTTCTCCTCCAGAGTTCCGGAAAATTTGGAATCATCATTCTTAGTCTGGAAATACTTGGACTCTTAACATCTCGGATGTAAGTTAATCAGGATTGAAAACTAACCAGTCTTTCTTCGACATAAAATCCCTTGGATGACTACTCACGTCCTTCTACCCATTCCGCAGGTTCAGGACCTATTTCCAGTCCTTCAAACTACTTCATTGTTTTACATCGTCATTGCCTCCCACACTGCATTGAGGATGGTGTTACGCTTGGCCCGAAAGTGGACAAGCAGAACTCAGTAAAAGCAAGGACAAAGTAGTTGACTCAACGACAGAGTCCGAAGGTGACTTCCATGAGGGGCTTCCAAGTGGTGGAACAACCAACAAGTACTTGCTTGAAGGTAGAGACTTTCCTAGCGACGACTAGGGTGGTTTACAAAGGCAAAGATAACGACTCGAGAAGAGCCGGGCTTAGGAGATGAGATGAGAGGAGGGAAGCAGTGATGTTATAGGAAGACTGAGTAGGTCTAAGCTAAGGTTACATTGATGTGGAAGGTTGGGTTTATATGTGGAAGGAGCCTGAGAAACTGAGGGATATAAAAGGTATATGCACATCATCATAGAAACCTGTGGAAGGGTATGGAATAAAGGATGACATGTCGCAATGTGTAAGTGTGAAAGGTGATGGAAGGTGGAAGAACAACACTGGCGCATCGGATGACTAATTGATGATGAGTAAACAAGAGGAAAAGAAATGCATCAAGCGGGGCTCGAACAACTGATGCGATAGTCCATAGATGAGTCAAGGATAAGCATAGTTAAAAGAAAAGAGTTTGCGGGAATCGTAACAAATGGCATGCCATAACTGCCATATGATCCCATTCTCCCAGGAGTATATAATGGTTGCCCCATGTCTGAAATGACCAAATACTGGTCACAAATCAATCAAAGTCCTAAGGAGACTTGCAAGACAAATTCTCAAAGGAAATGACACAAGTAAAAGGGAATTTCAAGTGTAAGGAGTACAAAAGTGTATGACTATGACTATATATACTAACTACTACTGGTTTAGGGCCAGTCATGGAAATGTCCTAGAACATGATGGAAGGAAACAACATCAGCAAGTGAGGTAAAGGGCCGGTAAAAGCTATACACAATGGGTAAAGGGGAAACATCATGAATGAAGTGAAAGGATTGTCCAACATGCAACAGACACATGTACAATGGAAGCAATAATAAACTAACAATCGAGATGGGCATCAAGATCCAATCATATGAAACCAAGTCTAAAATCAAAGAAGAAACTAATGAAAGATCAAAATCCAAAAGGATGCCGAGATCTGGGCAAAGTGGCCACAATCAAGATCCAAACAAGGATACCAAGATCTGATCAAAAGTTCTATAGATAAGACAACTAAAAGATCTGATACGCGTCAAAGGAAACAATGGTTTATCATGCCAGCACACAGCAGCTGCAACACGATAAGATCGACCAATTGACCATGAGACAAGATAGGGGTATGAGTAGCAGAGCGCAAACATAAGTACTACAAGGTGAATGATTTCTAGTGACAGCATAGTGTTACACTTGGCCCGAGGACAGACAAGCAGAACTCAGTGAAAGCGTGGATGATGGAGTTGACTTTAACAATGAAGTCCAAGAGTTACTTCCACGAGGGGCTTCCAAGTGGTGGATGATCAACAAGTACTCGCTTGATGACTGAGACTTCCTTAGTGAGAGCTAAGGTGGTTCAAGGACAAGGATGACGACTCGAGAGAGAGCCAGGCTTAGGAGGGAAGCGAGAGGAGGAAAGAGCAGCAATGTATAGGGAAGACTGAGTAGGTCTAAGCTAAGGTACATTGATGCAAGAATTGGATTTATATATGTTTAGAGCCTGAGAAACTTAGAGATGTAAAAGGTATAGACACATCATCAGAGAAACCCATAGAAGGATATGGAATAAAGGATGATGTGTTGTGACATGTAAGCATAGAAGATGATAGAAGGTGAGGGAATAACGCTGACACATCATATGACTGAACAATGATGAGATAATCAAGAGTAAAAAGAAATACGTTGAGCAGGGCTTGAACAGCTGACATGATAGTCTGTAGATGGGTCAAGGAAAAGCATGAAGAAAGAAAAGAGTACGTGTGAATCATAACATTACCCCCTTACTAGATCCTGAATCTCTGATGAGGGTTTGTTCTAAAGACCATGATAGTCGGCTCCAGGAGAGCTGGTGATGTTGGCCCACACCTCTGTGCTGTATGGGTCATCTTCAATGAAGGTATCCTTGTGATCGGGGAAGTGATTGTTGAAGTGAGGGTTAAGAGAATCATTGGGGGAAGCGCTATGACAGTGAGGAGTAGGATGACATGGGGAGTGATGAGTCGTGGTAGAGGAACGAGGAGGAGAGACACAACAAGGAAGGGGTTCCTGATGAGGGGGAGACCCGAGGGACGCACGTGAAGAATGAGAGGACTGGGATGAGGAGGAGGAGAGGGTGCATGCACGAACACAAGGTGGTCCTGGACAACACCATTGAGGGTGATGAGGGGCCCAGACGTGACAGAGGGGACATTGGTATAACATGCGAGAGGTGCGTATGTGCCCCAGACAATGACAAACAAAACACGAATCATGATAATAGGGGTGTCCATGATAAAGGGTGATATGCCCAGTCTCCTCTGCATGGGTAACTTTGGTGCAGTCCATAGCAAGGATTTCCTTGGGGTCTAGAGTGGAGGATGAAGTGAATGGGGTGGAAGGGTTTTCCGACAGTCTTTGTCCTAAGGACAACTGCCGTAAGTAATGATCAATTTCTTCAAAGAATTCGAGCATATCTAGCTCGTGGAACATGATGACAAGGTGTTCCGTGAGGTCTTTTTGGATGGACTTAAGAAGGGTGGCATAGAAGGAGTTATCAGTGTCACCAGTGTCCAGACGCGTGGCAATAGCAGAGATGCGGGTGACTTGGAGGTACACCAAGTATAGGGCGAAGATGGCAGAATCTGCATCACAGTGAGCAGAGATGGCTAGGGCCATGCGGGGGTTATGGATATGATGATGGAGACGTTGAGAGACCTCATGCATGGCATAGTCAGAGCGGAGGGTATTAGCATGAAGGGGAACATTAACAGAGGTCATGGGAGTGGGTAACATAGTGATAGAGACAGGAGGGAGACCAGGTTCCCCAATAGGCCACAAAGAAGGGCCCCATCCAG
>JBBPQU010000700.1:0-15826 GCA_038092655.1 Boletus sensibilis | reverse complement strand
CAACTGAGAGGTTACCAGTTATGACCAAGTTCAAGCTCACAACTTGAGTCTTGGCGAGCGGAAGACCACAAAAGCCCCTACCGATGTTCCGAAATGCACTCGTCACGTCTTCTCGAAGGCTACGAGGACTTTACTCCGGTGCTGCTCATGCCAGCACCTCGACAAGAACACCATACTTGATGCCACGGCGCTCTGCAGCTATGGCTGCTACCACCACCGCTGTATTCTTGTTGTACCTTTCAAGCAACCTTGTTCATAATGATGCAGCACATGTTCTGCCCTCCAAAGTCAGTTCCACGCATTCAAAGCGCATCAATAGCACTGGAGTGGAGGACGGAGTTCTCTGTGCAGTGGTTTGGGGTTCTAACAAGTAAGATGCACCACTAAGCAGCTATGCTGAACCTTCATCCTCATCATTAGGTCAAACCTCATTGATCCACAATCACCTGGAATTGAGACGTTCCAAACCCCTGTTAATGCAAAGTGGCTGGAGAACACAGCACTACGAGATATGGCTCTCCATGAAAGGCACGCAGCATGTGTTGATGCTCGAGGCGATGTCTTCCAGTGGGGTGATGGGTTTTTCGGCTCGAAATCAGACACCAAGGCACCGAAAGTAACACTTCGTGGCAAGGTAGGAATCACGCCTCCCTAAGTTCGAAGCATCCATGTTCACTCCTTGTACTACATAGAATATCATAAAGGTACAGCTGACGGACTCTCGTGTATATGCGCTCTCAGCCTCCGGGAGAATTTATGTCTTCGCGGCAAATGAGGAACGGCAAAAGCTGCCCGTAACGCAAACATCTTCTACAACGCCTTCGCGGGTATCTGGTTGGATTGGGCAAGAACAACAAACCATAGATTTTGTTGAGATCTTCCCAAAGGAGAAGCTGAACTGGGGTGAAACGTCGGTCTTCTTATGGCGACAAACTTCAGGTAGCTCATTGCTTTCTTTAGCTTCATCTCGATGGCTGCAGGTAGCAACCACCTTTTGGCGCTGACGTCAGAAGGACGCACATACACGCACCCCATGAACAAAGACGCGAACTCGCATGGGCAACTCGGACTGCGAAAAATTGAAATTCCCGCACCTTCGAGTTTAATGGATTCCGCAGATCGTTCACGTATCACTGTCGAGCTTGTTCCACGATCAGTAGTGAACCCATATGCGAAGACGTCCCCGTCCCCTCGAGAGTCCTTTCTTCCAACTGGTGCGAGTGAGCATCTGAATGTGATTGAAGACCGTCACATTAGATTTAGCGATACCTTGTTCGAAATACCATCGTTGAGAGGTGTCAAGGTTTCCCAGATTGCAGCTGGTGGTCGGAGCAGCTATGTCAATACCAGTTCGGGTAGGGTACTTGGTTGGGGTGCAAATGAACATGGGTAGGTGACAATTGGTCTTTGGCTTCCTCCGTTACTTACGGGCGATCAGGCAGATTGGCCTTGGGTCAGGCGTAACTCTGGACACGATAACTGTCCCGACGGAAATAAACCTGACCAGGAATATTCCAGTTTCCACGAAATCAAGATGTCTTAACATAATCGCCGGTTAGCTGATGGATGGATGCGGCCTAATTCTGCCTGAACTTCTATTATAGGTGGTGACTTGACCTACTTCGTTGCGGAACGGAATGCTCGGGAATCACTCACTTATGTCGACACCCTCTCCTGTGGTAACGGTCAATGGGGGGGACTAGGTAACAACTCCTTTTCCACCTTTCAAGGTAACCCCGTCCGTGTAAAGAACATCAGTGGTCTGCGCGAATGTGAGTAAAGATGCCATTGATAGTTGATGTTCTGATGATCACTGAATACTAGTCGACGAAAAGGAGCAGAGGTTGTCACCGATCGTTCCGTATGCCATCTCAGTCTCACCCACTGGACACATTTTGTTGTCTTTGGATACTCAGTTGCACGCTGGTCCGGGAGGCTCAGGCCGAGATCTTGTGACTTGGGGCCTTAACCATGATTACCAACTGGGAACTGGAAAGAGGACAAGTATCAATTCACCTGCAACACTGGAGAGACCCGAAGGTGGTCGCTTCATCTTAGCCAAACGCAAGGCGACGGTGAGGGACTTGTCAGGAAAAATCTGGAAGAAAAATGTCGAGGTCGAGCAATGTGCAATTGCTGGTTACGGTAATAGTGTTGTTTACTGGAAGATCAAACCCTGAGGTTACGATCCATGCATGTTAATCTGCCTCCCATCATCATGGCTATATGCAAGAGGGATGAATTGCAACTTGCAAGTTTGTTGCAAGTTCAATGGAACGCGTGGCACGTGATATTCACGTGACCACGGGTCATGTGTCTCCGAGATCAACTTTTGGTTTTCGTCCGTCTGCTTCATCATGACTAGGGAGTTACAATCGAAAGATCTTCAAGAATGCATGTATGGAGCCATCGCACTGCTTGTGCTCGATATGCATGAACACTAACACGCAACTCAAACAGAAATCTTATACGAGAGATGACAACGATTATCGACCCGGCTGACGACTACCTCACCATCACTGCAGCCGAAGAGCAGATGAAAGTTAGCTATGCCAAAGCCAAGAAAGAGAACGACGAGGCATATGCCAATCTTAAATGTGTGTGCTACCTTACTACACAGTTGTACTTGTGAGACCATAACTCGACAGCTCTCTCTCGTGTGTTGGACGCGGCACGGAAATCATCGACGCGACCACCCAATGTCCCAACGGTGGAACAGCATGCTGCGCGATTAAACGAATTCGACGCATCGCGTATATCTCTTGCGAAAGCGATACGGGATGCCGAGAACTCACTGGCGAGCAAGGAAGCGGAGCTCGCTGCACTGAAGGAGACCGCGCGGAAACTAGAGGTGTCTGATCCAGCCCAGGACCATCAGCGCGAATTGGATGGCTTGACGTGAGCTCGAGCTGGGACTGACTGACGATAACCCACTGACGCGCTTTCACTTAGGTTACGTCTAAAGATATATAAAGGGATAGGATTTGAGCCTATCTTACACGAGGACGGGCAGGTGGCAAAGATGCTTATTTGTGAGTAGTCGATCTTGTAGAATCTTAAGCTGATGTAACAGGTATGATCAGGTGGAGAGTCTGGCGATGTTCATTGTGCGATGCCCGATGCGAACGACTTCCAAAAAGCAGCGGTCGCCTGGGGGTTAGCAACTTCATGACATTAATAGCAATCTGGTTATGTGTCAGGTTATCTGAATTCCCTCCACTCTGATGCACCTTGTGTTGTTCATTGTTGATTGTAACTGACCTCAGCTGTCTTATTAACAGTGTGTAAAGGATATAATAATACGTCGAAAACGAGAATAGTATAAGATCAATATATATATCTAAAATTCAGGAGAAGTGATGCAAAGCTACGAAACGCGATTTAAGGCGTCAACAATATCACAAGATAGTATGGAACCAACCTGTACTGCCGGCTTGACGACCCATACCTTCTTGTCTTTCGACTTTTCACCTAGCTCCCGCACTTTAGCTTCGATTGCGTTCTTTTTGATCTTGTGGATACGAAGATCTTGGTAAATACTCTCGACGAGAAAAGCAAGGCTGGGGGTGGCGAGGTCGGTTATCTTTGCGAGTAATATACCCAAGTGTGCCTCGGGAAAATTTGTCTTTGGCGCGAAGCTCGCCGTGCGCTTGGAAGCCGATGGAACCGCTGTACCAGCCGGAGGTTGAACCGCGCCAGGCAAAGACGGTACAGCGAAAGATGGATCAACTTGGGAATTCTGTCCTTCCTCAGAAACAACGGATACGAAAGTGAATGGGTCAATGGGATATGGCGTGTCTGGCAAATAAATCAATTAACTCGGTGACAGACGTAAAGAAAGGACCCTTACCATTCAGAAGTTGTATGCGATATACATTGAAAGGATCATATTCACACTGGCTGATGTACGATTCCCAGAATGGACCTTTCACGTAGGGTAGGAGTGGCACCACCACTTTTCTCTTCTTGTCTGACCGCTTCTCGATGTTTTCAGCTTTCCGTTTCGGTGGAGGCATCAACAGATCCAAGGGTGGGGGTGATAAGTCATCTAGGTCGAGAGGTGGCCGAATTTCATCATCATCGTCAACTAACCAGCTGTCCAGATCCGAGTCCGCGTCGTCAGCGTCTGGCTCGTCATCATCTCCATCATCTACCACATCATCTGCATCGCCCTGGCCTTCGTCCTCCCATTCTTCCCCACTATCATATCCATAGTCACGGGCCAACACATCACGCTCGAGAGGTGTGCGCGGACCCACTATGCGAGAATTACGGGTCCATGTCCCATGATACCCTGGGCGCGAGTCCTCGTGAAAGATGAGCACTTTGGCTGGGAAGACTTGGCGGTCTCGGAGAACGGAAAGTAAATGACGGACTTGTGTCGGGTCACCTGCAATCTCGGCGTCGTTAAGTTGCGACATAGTATCTCGGACACTATGAGGGTTATATGTCTTGAGAGAGGGCACCTTGCGCGTTCTTAGGCAAAAATTACTGCTCTGACGAAGCTCATCGATAAACTCCCGCAAATTCGCAGGTGTATCACCTGGGGCAGTCGAAACCACTATCTCATAGGATAACACCCCACGATTCGGGACTCCTTGCACTGTTGTGTCATCGTCAATGACGATAGCCTCTTCATGAGTTACGCCGGTCATCCGATTGCAAGGTCTCTTCTTGCCCTCCAGGAACCAGTTATACGGTGCGATTTCCGCGTCTTTCTTCAACACGAATGGCTTGAACGTCCTTTGAAATTCGCTATCCACCAAAGGGCCTGCAGAGGCATTTGAGTCTTTGGTGGGCGAATCCCGAACGGAGGGTTTGGCTTTTCCAAAGAAACTAGCCATGATCGAACGGGATCTGTCCTGGGCTTCCTTCTGTTTTTTTTCTTTCTCTGCTTTTGCGGCTCGTTTCTCTTCTTTATCTTTGATCTGCCACAGCAACTGAATACCGAGCACCAGAAAGAAATAGCGATGAATTACTTTGGCAACTTTCTCCGGGTCGGGAGCCTTCTTCATACGTCCTTTCGGCGCAAGGTTCTCAGAGAGCTATAGTAATATCAGACCAATACCAGACTTGAGCTTGAGAGGACAGAGGTGTCCAAGAAGCTCACCACTTCGCCATCGGCCACGTCAGTGGGTGTGTCTTTCTCTGTATGATCCTGCAAGGAATTCTCATTATTGCTTGCAGAACCAGTACCCGTTTCGGATTTGTTGGTATCCTTCGCAGGAAGCTTAATGACACCCTTCGGATCGAGAATAGCGTCTCGTTCGGCTTGGGAAAGACTCTCAAAGGCAGCACGCAAGTCCGCACTCGCCTATTTATTGTCAGAAAGTTCGCTTGCAGCACAGCGCGAAAGCCATCGCGTACCTGGATGCGCTCGGCCAATCTTGCGTCCGCGCTCTCTCTGGCAGATTTTGGGAGCCAGTCTTTGTAGGTGGCTTGTACTTCCCACCGCCAAACACAAACTGCCGCAGGAAGTTTCTGACCTAAGGGACCATCGAGGCCGTAGTTAATCCTAGTCATCACCATCTTGATTGCATGCTCCACTACAGAAAGGGGAAGATTCGATTCAAGGCTCAACCGGTGAGCATCTTCGACTTCGCCTGGACCCGGGAGTAAAATTGAACGGATTTGTTTGGCTAGAGAAACAACACCCTTGTCACTAGGTTGGGTTGGCGGCATTTCACGGAAGCACAGGATCAACAGCGTACCTCTCCTGGGCTAGTTTGACTATGAGGGGTTTGTGTTCCTCCGGTATGCTGATTAGGGGTTGATCCTGGTTCTGGACACGCGAGTCGAGCATCTCACGAAATTTTACAATTTCTAGTTGTACATTAACATGGGTATGCGACACCACGCGGCATGCTTACCTTGCATGGTCTCTGAAGCCTTCTCAAATGAAACTGGCTTTTGTTTGAAGATGACTTTGCCGTTCTTCAGCTCGGCGATGGGATTTTTGTGGGCTGTTGCGATAGATGGTTAACCGACTCAGACACAGAAGATCCATGGTAGTCAGCCAACGTACTGGACGATGTAAACGCGCCAGAGGTGGCTAAGACACGTTCCTCAATGAATCGGACGCGCTTTTTTTTGCTGCACTCACCGACATTTGGGGCGGGGAACGCCATGATGGCTGACGTGAAGAGGACGTGCTTCAAGTCGCGTCAGCTTGTCGCGATGGGGGCGTGGGAATGGCTTTGTCATACGCGACATTGGGTCACGCGCTCTCGACGCGTCTCTGCAGCTGCTGCAAGCCAAGGCAACGGGCAAACTTGATATTATGTCTTTCTTTCAGCCTCAGAAAACCAAGACAGTGGCAGAATCCAAACAGTCTGCAATCCCTGCATTGCAGCCTTGGGTGGAAAAATAGTGAGTACACTTCCCTACACGATCACTTCTCTGACCATATCCCCACCGCCAGCCGTCCACGGACCATAGATGACATCTCTGCCCAAGAACACACAGTGACAATATTACGCAAGGCACTGTCTTCTACTAATGTCAGTTTCCGTTCTATTAACTGTTTAGTCCCTCTGATCATCCCCACAGCTTCCTCATATGTTGTTCTACGGCCCCCCAGGAACAGGAAAGACATCCACGATTCTTGCGTTGTCGCGACAACTCTTTGGGCGCGTAATCTGTTGGCTCCTATCTATCGTGTGTTTATTTAACCTCTCGCTATTTTCCAGTCCAGACAACTTTCGAGAGCGCGTGCTTGAACTGAACGCATCGGACGAGCGAGGTATTTCCATTGTCAGAGAGAAAATAAAGGCATTCGCCCGACAAACACCGAGGGCGCAAAAAGCTGCCTCGGATGGCAACTCGTATCCGTGCCCGCCGTACAAGATTATCATTCTTGACGAGGCTGATTCAATGACTCAAGACGCTCAGGGTGCCTTGCGACGTATCATGGAGACATACGCGCGAATAACTCGCTTTTGCCTTGTTTGCAACTATGTCACGCGGTCAGTGCACTTCAATCCGCCTTCCTAGCACCTCTGAGACCGTGTCATTCAGAATCATCGAGCCGCTGGCCTCGCGCTGTTCAAAGTTCCGGTTTACCCCCCTAGACTCGTCATCAACGTCGTCTCGACTCATGCGTATCGCCACTGCAGAATATGTCAATGTAACTCCTGAGGTCGTAGCCACACTCATAAACACTTGCAACGGTGACCTTCGCCGATCAATAACATATCTACAGTCAGCTTCTCGACTATCTACATCGACGACTCCCCCAACACCAATTACCCCGCGAGATATTGAAGAAATCGCCGGAGTGGTCCCAAACGCAGTTGTGAACGACTTTGCGCGGACCCTCGGGATCGACATCGAGGGTGATATGCAAATGGATGACAGCACAGCAGATCCTAAGCGAGAAAGCTTTGACGCTATCCGGAAAAAAGTCAGGTCTATGATGCGGGAAGGCTATTCTGCTTCGCAACTACTGGTACAGGTTAGTAGAGCGGCCGCGTCGTCTTGTATATTACTCACGAGCGAACCAGTTGCATGACAAAATAATTGTCCATCAAACATTACCCGCTCGACAGAAGGCCAAATGTGTACTAGCAATCGCTGAAGCTGACAAAGCTCTCTGTGATGGCGCAGATGAAGAACTGTGGACGCTCGAGGTTGCCTTGCAAATTCACAAGGCTTTGGCACCATAGCTAGTCATAGGTCACTTTGGTGCTGCTTCGATCGAGGCGCAGTATACAGTATACTAGCTCATGTTTTAAAAAAGCTTGTTGCACTTAGGACATTAGATCTAGATTAGCATCGCCAACAAACTGTGATATTCATCGATAGACGGTCTGGTCGCCAGACTAGCCGATGACACCTGCATTATATGTCACACACGAAACCATGACACATTGACACTTGCAGTCAAAAAGGAGAACACAGTGTGGTGACGACAATGATGAATGCTGAAAGAGCGCGAAAACCGAGCGACTGTTGAAACGTTGATCGGATGACGGGGTGGACGCATCACCACTGACTTTGTTCTTACATATGTTAGACAATGAGAACAGTAGATTGATTCGGATGTCATGCACGCAAAAACAAATGGGACAAACAGACACGAGATGGCGATCGAACAGCGCTGCTCTATTTGCGTATCGTATACCCTCTCACCGAATACCAGCTGTTGCCTTTTGGAGAGCTCGCTTAATGCCAAGTTGTGCCTTCCTGAGTTCATCAGCTGTGGAGGCCTCGATCTCCAGTTTCTCCAGCGCACGAGCAAGCTCGGCTTCAACCTGCTGCTTGGCTCCACGCTTGAGTTTCATACCAATCTCCGGCGAGGTAATGGTACCCTCGACCTGGTGAACGTACGCCTCAAGGTCAGATTTCGCTTCGTGGCGTGAGGAGAATTCCTTGTCAGCTTGCTTGTATTGCTCAGCGTCCTTGATCATCTGGTCAATTTCAACAGCAGACAAACGACCGACTGAGTTGGTGATGCCTGGAAGAGGATAAGTATACAACACATGGATTAATCGTGGACGTACTGATGGATGCTTTGCGACCGGATGCACGATCCTGAGCCGACACCTTCAGGAGACCGTTTGCATCAACCTCAAAAGTAGTCACTAGTTCAGCTTGACCACGAGGCATAGGAGGAATGCCGGTGAGCTCGAATTCACCAAGCAAGCGGTTGTCACGGCACTGGGTACGTTCACCCTCGTAACTGATGAAGAAATGTCACTGATCAGGCTTCAGCAGTGCCACGGTACCAAGGCTTACACTGGGAAAGTGACAGTGGTTTGGTTGTCCTCAACGGTGGTGAACGTTCTCGACTTATTGGTGGGAATGGGTGTATTCCGAGGAACGACAACTCCGAAAACGTCACCTTGCATAGCAACACCGAGCGACAGGGGGGCGACGTCGAGCAAAAGGAGATCAGCAGTTTTATCAGACGTCTGGCCAGTGAGGACAGCGGCCTGGACAGCAGCACCATAGGCAACTGCTTCGTCAGGGTTGATTGACTTGTTCAACTGACGACCACCGAAATACTCGGAGACGAGAGACTGAATTTTGGGGATACGAGTTGAGCCACCGACGAGAACGATGTCGTCGACCTTTTCACGAGGAATCTTCGAATCCTTGAGGACTTTCTCGACAGGTTCAAGGGTCGATTTGAATGAGACAGCGTTGATTTCCTCGAAACGAGCACGGGTTATGTTTGCGGAGAAGTCTTCGCCCTTTCAGATCATCGTGAGAGGGGGGTGATGCAGCAAGCGAGGTTGCAACAGACCTGATAAAGGGAGTCTACTTCAACAGTTGTTTGAGTTACACTTGATAAAGTGCGCTTAGCACGCTCGCAAGCGCTTCTCAAGCGTCGGAGAGCACGGGGATCCTCGGATATATCATGCTTAGTCTTACGCTTGAACTCGTTTTTGAAGTGTTCCAGGAGTGCATTGTCGAAGTCCTCACCACCCAAGTGGGTGTCACCAGCCGTAGCCTTCACGGCGAAAACACCACCACTGATGTTGAGGAGAGAGACATCAAAAGTTCCACCACCCAGGTCGAAAATCAGCACGTTCTTCTCGGCTTTTGATTGGCGATCGAGACCGTAAGCAATAGCCGCCGCGGTAGGCTCGTTGATGATGCGAAGGACATCAAGACCAGCGATAGCGCCAGCATCCTTGGTAGCCAACCGCTGAGAATCGTTGAAGTAGGCCGGCACGCTGTGGTATGGTTGGAAAAATACGCATACACGCGATTGCATATCCAACTCACGTGACAACGGCCTTTTTAACCGTCTTGCCAAGCTTGGCCTCTGAGATCTCCTTCATTTTCGTTAGGACCATTGACGAAATCTCCTGAGGCGTGAAAGTCTTTTCTTCTCCCAGGTAGTTGACCTTAATCAAAGGAGAACCCTCTTTTTCGACAACCTCGAATGGCCAGTGGGCCATATCCTAGAAATCGATGGATATGTCGCTACCACGAAACGCGGCGAACTCAATTACCTTCTTGACGTCAGGATCGCTGGGAGATGGATCAGAACTCGTGCAATGTTCCATTCTGCGAGTAACTCACTCGTAACGGCGGCCAATCAGACGCTTGGCATCGAAGACGGTGTTGCGAGGGTTCATGGCAGCCTGATTCTTGGCGGCATCGCCGATCAGACGCTCCTCAGATGAAAAAGCGACATATGACGGTGTGGTCCTGTTACCCTCTGTGACCAGGCATTGGTATCATGGCCAGTATGAGTAGCTTGGAGTGGAATGCTCACGATCGTTGGCAATGATTTCGACCCGATCATTTTGCCAGACACCAACACATCTGAAGTGATATGAGTGCCGGGACGAACATCACAAGCACGATACATACGAGTAAGTTGTGCCGAGATCGATGCCAACAGCGCCGTCAAAAGCGTCGTCTTCCATTTTTTTAGTTTTTAGTTTATTGGAGAAAGGGAGAGTGTCGTGGTGGAGGGCAGGGAAGAGCGGAGGCCATCAATGAAAAAAATAAATCGATAGCGCTGAGGTAAGCTTATCCATCTCATGGTAGAAAATTGCACCGCCACTGGTCAGCACCTTCCTGACCATGGCAAGCCGAACATTGAGACCGTCGCTCACAGCGACAAAATGTCTACCGAGACTCATCAGGACGATGTACACCGCTCCTGGAAGTGAAATGACCCTGCAGTCTCAGGATGACTGGCGACTCATGCAGGAGAACAGAGCCCGGTTTAAGCTTCTCTGTGCGCACATTTCTTCCGCTGCTCATTGCTAAGGCTTAGCTATTACCGCAGTCAACTTGTTCAGCGAGCATGGCTCGACCCAGACCCGGGAAAATACCTACCAACCTCATCACGCACATACCCGCGCAGTTGGTCCCTCTCATGCCACTGTATCCGCACTCATTGCCGCCGGCGCGCATCTCGGTCACACAAGATCACTCATGAACCCAAATTTCTTGCCATATGCCTTTGGAGTCCGTGCTGGCCTCACTATCATTGACTTAGATCATACTGTCCCGCTTCTACGGCGAGCAGCTAGCGTCGTCAGAGCAATAGCCCAGCGTGGAGGCACCATACTTTTCGTCGGCACCCGTCCGGACCTCCGAGATATTGTCCGTAACGCAGCGAGCAAGCTAGAAGAACAAGGTTATCACATCGGGGAGCGATGGCTGCCTGGAATCCTTACGAACAGAAGGCAGCTCTTCTCATCCGGAAATCAAAAGTATCACATTACCCCCGACCTTGTCATCTTCCTCAACCCAATGGCTAATATAAACGCGATACGTGAATGTGCTATACAGCATATTCCGACTGTTGGCATCGTGGATTCCAACGTCGATCCTCGTATCGTTATGTACCCCATTCCGGCCAACGATGAAAGCCCACGCACTGCTCAATTAATATCCGGAGTGCTTAGTATCGCCGGAAGAGAAGGTATTCTCGCCCGGCAGGGGGAAGAGAAAGAGTCGGAGCGTCAAAGAGACCGGATGATGATCTTGGAAAAGCTCTCGAGTCCAGGGGCATGATATATGGCTCTCTACCATTTGTGTTATATCTATCTAAATCTCGTCTGCTCTGCTTGCACATCGAACCAATACTCTGAGCTGCTCCTTAGCACGTAATCAAGCAAAATGATGTCGGACTTACGTTCCGCTGCAACTAGAGCCCTGACGTTTCCACTTAGTTTGTTGATGGTTTCGATGTACTCGTCTTCCTCCACACTATCGAACACGATACCGCCCCCGGCCTGGAGGTACGCAATGCCATTTTTAAATGTCGTCGTCCGAATAGCAATGCAGGTGTCCATGGCATCATCCGCAAAATCAAATCGACCCACAGCTCCAGCATAGACACCACGTTTTTCCTGTTCCAAACCTGCTATAATCTCGATCGCCTTGATCTTGGGTGCGCCGGAAACAGTGCCTGAAGGGAAAATGGAGCGAAAAGCGTCGAATCTGTGTTGTTTCTGCAAGTTCCGTTACCATTTCCTCGTGGCACGTTACTCGCTCACCTCGTCAGGCCGTCTCGCAATGTTCCAGACACTTGTGAGGTCAAATGAATAACGTGACTGAATTTTTGAACCTGCATGAGGTGGTCGACCTTAACAGTCTCTGGCTTGCATACACGATTGACATCGTTTCGTGCAAGATCGACAAGCATGATATGTTCTGCTCTGTCTTTCTCTGATGCAGTCAGTTGCTCCGCCAGTAACTTGTCCTCTATACTACCATAGATTCAAAAGTGACCAAACGAGGACCAAGGGAACGAACCATCGAGTGTTTGGCCTCTTTTCGTGGTACCTGCAATAGCATGATTGTATACCTTGTTGGCCTCCACTTTACAAAGTGTCTCCGGGCTAGCACCAACAATCTGCAGGTCTCCACAATCCAGATAAAACATGTATGGACTCGGGTTCACCCGGCGGAGGTGCCGGTACGCGTTGAAGGGGTGAAGATCTGTGGGACGTGCAAGTCTTTGCGACGGGACAGCCTGGATGATGTCACCCGCGACGATGTGTTCTTTCAGTCGGGTTACAAACCCTTCGTAACCTTCTTTGCCGACATTTGAGACAGCCTCGTTTCCGAGTCGGATTGGAGGTTGAGGGACTTCTGGGACGGTGGGTGACAAAAGAGCTTTGGCAAGTCGTCGCACTTTGGACTGTGCGGTTTGATACACGAAGGACAAATTTGCCGTCCCTGCATCCCTCGGATAGAATACGTGCGAGACGACCTTGATTGTTTGGAAAAGATGGTCATATATGAGCAGCGTGTCCGCCATCATGAAGACAGATTCTGGGATACCGAGGGGATCCTGCAGCCCCCGAGCAGTTTTTGGTTCAAAATATTGGATGCAGTCATACGAAACATAGCCTATAGCACCACCAGTGAAGGTTGAGATTTCGGGGACTTTGATGTATTGGTATGCTGAAAGCTCTTTCTGGAGGGCCACCATAGGATCCCCTGTGATTTCTTCGTTGGAACCAGTCTTGATAACCTTGATTGGATCTGCAGAAGGCCGAGTCCGTCTTTCCATGCACTCTGAGAGATGCAACGCACCTGCGCCAACGAAACTGTATCTAGCGATGTTCTGTCCGGCGATCACAGATTCAAGCAGAAAACTGTATTTTGAATCTTTCGCAATACGGAGATATGCCATGCATGGCGTGATGAGATCTGCAGGAAGCTGGATGAAGATTGGTATACAGTTTCCTCGTTTCTCCCGAATAATGAGCTGCTCCACCATCGCGAGCGGCGGATGTGCGTTCAACTTCTAGATGAACGAGCGAACAGTTGAGAGGGATGTCAATCCGGTGCCCAATGCAACTCACCTGCGGATCCATCGACGTGGCTTTGAGGGACGAGGAGAGCAAATTCTACTAAGCGTTGAGGATAAGATCGGATGCAGGCTGGCGACGCCGCTTAAGTAGGAGACAATTATCATATATCACACTCCGAGCATCATCATCGTCGCAGCTTTCTGCCTCCGAGTCAGAGAACAGTGCGTTGTGAAACAGCGCCAGCACCACGAAGGTGTTACTGCCCCGTATCATCTTTTGATCGCCGCCGCATCGATAACTCAACATTGAAACGCGTGAGTACCCAGGCCAGTTTTTCGTCTACCATTGATTTGACCGAGTCCCTGTGCTCACGAATCCATTTCTTCGCAGCCCGGTGATGATCACGCCGAGCTTCTCGTGTGAGCAAACCGACGACACTGTCATCGTATCACTGTATTGTCCCTCAGTCCGAGTAAGTTCTGGATGATGGCATCGCGGTGTTGCTACATAACCGTGTCTTGTATCCAGGCGTCCGACGTTGAAATAAATGTCGACGATACATTGTTGACGGTCCACATCAATCCTTATTTTCTTCGCCTGCACTTTCCTCATGCGGTGGTTGAAGATGACAGTTCGACTGCACTTTATGATCCAAGTACCGGGTACTTGACCATCACATTGACCAAGGCCGTTCAAGGGCAGACATTTGCGGACTTGGATTTACTGGCCAAGTTGTTGGCCCCTCGATCATCACAGCTTCCATCTGCGCCATCAATAGAGGTTCTCGATTCTCCACTGGGAGAAGACGGCGTTAGCGAATTGTCCCGCCGAGCAACACGGTTGACGCTGGAGGAAAAAGATGAATTTCTGACAGGTGGCATGGACTAACTGGACGATCCAAGTTCCAGCTAACCGCTCTTATTTTAGCTGCAGAAAACGATTGGCAGGTGCCTCAGACAGTTCCAGAAGCAGCAGCAGGGCTCCACTCATCCGGGAGATATTATGGTTTTCTGAACAAGTATACCGGCTATTTCATGCATGTTGCCCACACCGGGAACGAAATTAACGAGTTGGGCCACAATGCAGAAAGTTGTGATCTTGACGACAGACGGAACCTCCGAATTACGCATGAAAATGCAAAATGGGACGAAGAACATTATATGTTCGTTGATTCACATTGTCTGAACACTAAGCCAAATCCTACAGTTATATAGGGCGGACTACATTGACGACGAATATATTCAAGAGCTCATCGCTTGGGAAGACCCTGCGAATAGCTCGGAAGTCGTGTACACGGAACACGAGAAAATCGAAATGCTTCGCCTTCCGCGCAAGGAGTGTAGGTCATGCTTTCATGAACCCATGAGGGTGAATGCTAACTGCTCGCTCTCAGACATAATAGATGGCATCCAAGAACGCAACATCTACTTGACACTAATCACCCTCCTCTTTGCTTATGCCTACGATAAACGAACTACCCTGCACGACCCAACACCAGAGAGCGCCTGGACAATTTGTTCATTGGTGCCAGCATTCTCGGCGCTCGACCCACCTCCATATACATCCGCAACGTCGGACTTCCCAGGGGCCTCCCAGTTACTATTCACTGATGCAGAACTGATATCAACCTTGGCAACCTCATACAGACGTAGCCTTGCCTTTCCTTTATATCGCTCGTTTCAGCTGTCAGAGGCGTGCCGAGGAGATATCGCTTCCTACATGGCGCAAGGTAAAAGAATGACAACAAGATCCTTGTTAGAGATGAAACGAATATTGGATCACCACGAGGTCTACTATGTTTACAGCAGAATCTGGCTCGACGATTTTTGTGTGTGGATTCAGACTTGTGCAAGGTAAGCATGATCCGGTTCATGCCACAACCCCAGTCGCGACGGAGTTTCTAGTGACAACGTGCTTCAAGGACTAGCCGGCAAACTGACCACATTGCTGGTACCGAAATGTGCGATTGGATGGGAGCTTGAGCAACTAGAAGAAGCGACGCGGTTCGCTGTCTGTAGAACTAGTGACAGTGACGACGAATCGACAGAGTGACATTGGGACTGGAGGACATCTGGAAACGTAGACGCGAAATGATGTATTCATCTCAAGACATCTTGCGCTGTTCGCTTCAGAACCATTGGTTCTGATTGGCACTGCATGCGAACAGATCGGAATCGATGGCCACCCACTACCGCCGCAATTTCCCACATCGATGAAGGAGATCTAAAACGCACATCGAAATAGACATGAACAAAACGAGAACTTGTCGGGCAAGTCTAGCACCATCTGGTACTCCGCTACCGATCCTTCCACCGCCACGTTGCCTTTTCTGTCACCGTGGCTGGTGTTACAGGAGCATCATAGATGGGTCGTTGCATGAGCTCTATCTTACTTACTGTGCAATAACACAAGACTGGGCGAAATGCGGAGATCCAGAAGAGGAGTTACATACCAAAAATCAGGATGCTGAATGAAACAGGCATGTCACTGAACTAGTGTCAAATCCTTCAAAGCTCATTTCCAGCCCTCAAGGAACTTTTGAGCATCTTGGAGTAGCGCCATTGCTGCGCCAACAAGTACTGTCCGAGGCG
>JBBPQU010000699.1:0-15841 GCA_038092655.1 Boletus sensibilis | reverse complement strand
ACGGACGCGAAAAGTATGCTAAGGGTGTGTAATAGGATAGAGAAATCATCACATTGAGTAGATATCACCGAGACTGGAGAGCATCATGAAATGTCATCATCCGACTCAGCTTTCCGGAACGACAAGACCATCAACCGTTCGGTGAACTCTCGCTCTTTCCACTCTTCGCCAACCTCGCAAAGCCCTTCTGAGATCTCGTCCGCGAACGCCACCAGCTCCTGCCGGTTGGACGGTCTATGTCTGTTCTTCATGGTGACCACGACGACGACCCGATAACCCTTTTCGAGATCGCGTTTTGCCTTGCGCAGCTTATGTTCCAAATCCGCCTTGGCCACCCCCCACGTGAGCTGCACCTCCTTTGGCTCCTCGCCAACCTTGGCCCCCTTTTTCGCTGCCCTCTTCATCTCCCTATACCGCGCCTCCACCTCGCTCCGCGTCGTCACGCGCACGATCGGTTCCGGGGTCGACGCGACGAGCTCGATCACCCTCTTCTCCCTCGTCTCGAGGAGTTCCTTGAGACTCTGTTTCGTCCGGGACAGCTTGTTCGTCTCGGGGTCGACGACGAAGACGTGGTCGAATGGGATCTGTCGGTTGGTCGGACGACGGTCGAGCGTCTTGGACCGCGTGCGGTCGGGTTTGGTCTTGGCCTTGTCCGAGGTGGGCTCGGGTGGTGGGGCGTATTCAAAGTGACGACGGGCGGGTGGAGGGTTGGGGAAGATGGGCGGTAAGCGGGGTCGGGTGGAGATGGATCGGACAGTGGGGGGTATGTGGGGTATTTGGTGGGCTGAGCGCGTGAGCGACCGGAGGTGGAGTCGCGTAGAGGTGGCTAGTAGATCATGGGTTAGTTTTTTTTTTCTTCGTTCTCTCTTGTTTTTACGCGTTGCGAGACAAGACTTACAGAGAAGCTCCATGGTTTGGACTTTGAGTGAAACACGTACGTACGTGAACTAAACCCCACTCTTGGGAGGTGGTTGTTTGTCTTTGTTGAGTTTAGAAGGTCTTGCACAATACGTACATACAAAACAACCTGGAGCATATTTTTTTTCATCCGCCTCGTTGACTGTCTTTTCCTCCATCGCCCCTTCTATCCGACGTGAGTACGCCGTTTTCTCGATTTGCTTTGATATGATGATATCCAAATGTACACTTTACGAGCGTGGGGACTTCGCCGTCCAGTCTCTCCTTCGTTCAGCATATAGGCTCGTCTTGAGGCTGTATGCATATACGGACGGAGGGGTAGGCGCTTCTGCGCGATGAGAGTGTGTGGTTATAGTTATTTGATCCAACCTTTGCCTTTTCCCTATTTCCAACCCCCCACCCTTGCGTATCAGTGTGCTCATGACTTCGTTCCAGGACACGAAGTTGATCAATCCTCATCGACGATGGGTGAGTGAGCTTTTCTGTTCCTTGTTTATGTTTGTTCGTCGGTGGGATGATGGAAAACGGGATCGAGCGCGGGGAGCTACTTGTAACTCCAGTCTCTCCTTTGCTCTGCTTGTTTCCTCGTCTTGAGGAGGTTTGCAAACGGGTGGGGGTGCAGGCGTTCCGTGCGATGAGGCTTTGATTGAAGTTATAGTTATTTTGACCGACTGACATGGTGCCATCATACCGTGATTCAGACTTGCTAATGTGCTCATCCAGATGAATGAATGAGTTGGGAAGTATGTTAGTATGTCCTGTGAGCGCATGTAAAGTACAGTGATGCCTGTCTATGTAACCGGAATCTACGCCTTTAAAGTGACTAGCTGAAGATATGATAATGTTCCTACCAAGGTGTTGTCGGTCCTTGTGCGCGAGCTACGACAGCCCACTTCTCTCCCGCTTCTGTTCCCGCTTGAGAGCGGTCGTCCGGAATAGCCACGCCAGATTCTCATACACGACAAACGTGACACATGTTCCAGGAAGGACGCGAACAAAGTTTGTTCCGAGGCCGCGGTAAAAGCCTTGAATGCCTTCGCCTTTCCATGTTCGTTTGATGGTGGTGGGGATATCAGGGTATAAGTGCGTCGTGGCATTGTTCTGTGCAATGCGAGAATATGTGAGACACGTCGGACGGACGAAAGGAGAGACGGGCCCACTTGTAGGCGCGAACGAATGACTTGGTACGGGTAGGTCACCGAAAGTGCAAACAACTTGCTTCCGCCTGACATGACGGTATAGGCCGAGTTCGACTGCGTGTGACGGCACAAGTGAATCAAGGAGCACGGATCAGCACTTGTCATACGTACGAGTTTATCGTCCTCTGGGGTCATCGTTTTCCCTGCCTTTGCGAACCGTTTTCGTTTCTGCTCAAAGCCCCACCGCTTCATCTCTTCGTAAGCCATGAACTGTATTGCGCCATTGCTGACACCAACGAGTGCGAGCGATGTCCCCTTCCATAGACCGCGTATGCCGTCTGCGTTGTATATAGACGAGAACCCGTCTGTAACGGAGATGCCTCAGAGCACGTGAGGTAGTGAGACCGGAAGCACGCACGCCAAAGCCCCCTGTAGGACTTGGGGTCGTCTGCACGGGTGGTGAACATGCGTACTTTGACGACCCAGATTGGGTTGGTCATGATAGCAGTCACGGCACCTGTCATGCACGTCAGTGCGTGTTGGAGGCCATGCAGTAAAAGAAGAGTAGCGAACTTGCTTGGGCAGCACAAAGCAGGTAAGCACCGGGAGACAAGCGGAAGTTTGGGTCGTCCCCCGTGGCGCGTTTCTTGAGCATGTTGTAGCTGGCAAGATGCATGGTGAGCAACGAGACACATTTCCGGTACGTCATGTACGGACAAGAGAAAGTAGAGACCCCAACTGGAGGCATTGCCGGCGATGTTGGGACCTACGCCGCGGTAGAGACCTCTCCAACCTTGCTCTGCGTGTATGCCGCGCAGAGAGTACCAGATATGCTTTCCGATACCACCTTGAGGCTTGGAAGTCGACACTTGGAGCTTGATTTTGAGGAGGTCGAGGGGGTGCATGCAGAGGACGGCGACGACGCCTGCGCCGAGCCCTGCTGTGGCATGGTCCTGACAGGGGGTGAGCGGGGAGAAGGCGAGTGAGACGGGCCACGCACCAGAGCAGCAGTCGGGAAGAAACTGGGCGGGTGTTTGCTTGTCATCCCGCTCGAAAGCAAGTCGCAAATACGTGTCTTACATAACCCACTCCGGCAACTTTGTTATCGCATGAATGTCTTGATCCTGCAATGGTCTCGCACTGGGCCCATCAGCGTTCCGTGTGTACCGTGATGGCTACTTTAATATGCCATCCAATCAGACCCTCGCGCGTCTCGACATTCCTGCTCGGTTTTATCGGTCACATACCCGGCATACACACGAGGCTGCTACCTGCTGACCAGCGCAGTCCTATTCTAAACACGACCTTGGTCCATTATAAATTTCCCCTGTGGGATGCTCCATCGATGCTCGAGCTCATCCATCCGCCCATTCTCAGCACGGGCTCGATCGAACCATACGCGTACCGCTTACGACTTTTACGCACATCCACGTTCCCGACTCCATTTATTGCCGGACTTTGTCTACTCTCCGTTCCCCGTTCTCACGTCGTTCTTCCCCGTTGACCATGCGCATCTTGACTCTCTCCATCTCGGCGCTTTCACTCGCCGTGTGCGTCAGTGCCGCATCGCTCCAGCCTCTCCTCGCCCATCGAGTGCCAGCCGTCTCCGCTGCCTCGTTCGGACAAGCATTCGAGAGGCGGCAAGTCAGCGTCGGATCCCAGTCCCCCGTACCCTCTCAATGCGCCTCCACTTGCAACCCAGTCAACAACGAAGTCAGCTTGGTGAGCGTCGCCTCACTCTCTCCCCGGTCTTTGCTCCCCGCGTCGGAGTTACAATCCCCATCGCCCGTTTCTCCCAGTCTATTCCCTTACGGTCCGTAACTGCCGCTGATCCAGAGACGTCCGTCCTCCTTTTTCCGTTCTAGGGATGCCCTGTCACGGCGTGCTGCGCGACCACCTTTGAGACGCAATACTACAACTGTCTCGAATGCGTCGGGATGGCGCTCAACGCGACCAGTTACGCGACTGCCCAAAACGATCTCAACCGTACGTTCAACCGTCCCATGCGTCCGATACGAACGACACCATCACTCACATGCGTTTCGTTACCCAGTGCTTTACACGACCTGCGTGGACATGGGGTATGTCCTGCCCCAGCTGGCGCTTCCCGGCCAGCCAGCCAGTGGTTCGAGCTCGAGCGCTGGTGCTCATGCCGCGTCGACTGGTTCCGTTGTGCCTTCCGCATCGGGGTCAGTCCCGTTCCCAACGACATCAAGCCGTGTTGCGCCTTCCTCCAGTCCGAGCACGGCCGCAACGGGGGCGGCGATCAGTGGTAGGTGGCGTGGTGTGCGGGCGGAGGCGTTGATCGGCGCAGCAGTCCTCCTCGGTGTCGCTGGGTTGTGGTAGGTGAGCGGGGGGGAAGCAGAGAAGTGTGTTGGAGAGGTGGCACTTTTGGCCGCATCGGACTTGTCGCATAGACCCAGCATAAGGACTATCTATCATACACCCTCGGTTTATTATCTCGGACTTGACACAAGGAATTATGGATATGTGGAGCCATTCGGATTCAACCACTCAGTTGAGTTCGCAGCCAATCGAGAGCACGCGGAGGGTAATATGAAACGGGCATCTTTCGGGATCTTGCGAATCGCCTGCCGAACACCAAGATCTCCCAGTGCGTCCTCTGCACCAGAGCACCAGCCTATTGTGTATACGCACGTTCTCGATGATCTTTCCCATTCCACCTACTGTGATATCCCGTCCACCAAATTTTTGTATTGCATCTTCGGCATACTCGTGAATTCTGGTTACTGCGCTACATAATATTCTTCTCAATAAACCGCTCACTGGGGTCGGGAAACGTGACTACGCCCAGGGGGCTCGCTGCGAATGGTCGTGATCTGGCTCTTTAGCACGTCTGGAAATGCTACCCGCTTGTCGTCATCTACATTACTGATCCGTACGAGGGTTGCCACGCTAAGTAGAGGTAAAGATAATTGGTACGAGGGCGAATGTGTCAAAGGTCTAACTTACAATGCTTCTTTCATATTTGCAAAATTGAACCATTGTGTCAGGTATGCCACTTCCTTGACGAGAGACTCTGGGAAAGATATCTCCTTGTTGTCCTTGAGCTTCTCTTTCCAATACCTGGCATACAGCACACCGTCTTGGTAGTCAGCACTATCGAACAGACTGCCCGACTGGTTAGCGCGAGTAATTGCTAGGTGTTTGTCAACTTACTATTTCCGATCGAACCTGCTGGGCTGGGTGGACGAGCCGATGTCAAGTTTATCGATATGATTGGTGGAAGCAACGACAAGCAATCCGTCATTTCCTTCGAGCCCATCAAGCTGGTTGTAGAAAAACGATTGGTTCCGATTGTTGAGCAACCTGTCGAGGTCGTCCAATATCAACTAAATCATGTTTAAGCTTATATGCAAGGTATCTGTTTCGTGCAATACATACCACACAAGGGGCCAACTGACGTGCCTTGAGAAAGACGTTCTGCATAGTTACTTCTTCGCCTTGAGAACCTTATGCATCCGTCTCAGTTCCCTACGATCATTCAACTGATTTCTTCGCTCACTCTGGAAGGATTTTACGTAGAGTGGGGTGAACCCATGTTCGGTGCAGGTCTTCATAATGACTTTGATGCTGGTGGTTTTGCCGTTCCCTAGGAAGGACATCCTGTCAGCGTGTATATACGAGCGGCTCGATCAACAATCTTGCCTGGGGGACCATGCATAATCAAGTTACACTAGAATGGATCATGAGTATACTCTGTCACAATACTAAGGATGCAACAAATACCAACCTTCCACGGAATGGATAGTTTCTTGTACGTCATCTCTGCTTTGAAGAACCCATAGATGTCTTTTTGCAGGGCCTTCTTGTTCCCCTCCTTCATGACGATATCATCCCAAGACGCGTCTTTGATCTCGAGCCAGAGTGTTTTATTTTTGGACCAGATACCCTGATTGAAGACCCAGATCTCATCGTGGGTCTGTTCTGCATAAAGGCAGACAGCGAGCACGAGGTCTCGCGCTGGCTGCTCAGGACCGTCGTGAAGGATGAAATGGGCAGTCTTCAAGTTCCCGATCTGAAACTAGTAGTCCGCACATCAGCGCGTCAAAGGCGTTTGACGTTCATGCGTCACTCATACCTTTGCGATGTGCATGACAAAATCGCTCTTCTGCTCAACGTACGCCAGTTAGTAATGTCCAATTGGATAGACGGAAAAAAATCATACATTCCAAGTAAGCCTATACGTGCCGATGATAATATTGTCAACGAGTGATCCAGCTACCTTGCCCGCGATGCGCGTGGGTATCGGTGAAAACACGACATTTGAAACACGTTCTGATTCTGCTTCATCAGAGTCCAGTGAAGGATGGATTCTGATGCCAGGAAGCGCGAAGAGGCTGGCGAGCCTGTGGTCGTCCGAGACGACGAGCGAGTACCCTGGGTACATTCTCCGCAGGGCGTCCGCGCTGCAGAAGAATTCGGACTCGCTCAGTCGATCGATGTCGTCGATCAACTATACCTGATGACTCGGACTTACGCAATCAGCTCGGGGTTAGCATGCTTTGCAAGGCCTGAGGTAGAAAAGGTGAGCGCCTCGAGAGGGGGACAAGGACTAGCTCGGAACACGAACATTGGTCTACCCATTTCTCATAGAAGCTGGTTGGTTCATCACGGTGATCAGGGCTTGGCCGAATGTCTACGTATTCGATGTCCTGTTGCGGTACTCGTGGCATGCTTGAGCTTGCGTTGGAACTCGATACCAATCCCAAGGTGACAGCTGCTGTTAGTACGGTGTCCAGCTACTCCCTTAATCAACCCCTATCAACAAAACCCTGATCCCGGAAGCAGACTACACAGGATATGCAAAAAGAGCAAGAGTTAAGGTTCATAACTCTCAACCACTTTTCCTTTGCCCGCCCAGTTTTTAAATAAAGATATAGAAACCAACACCAGAGACTCGTCAAACCATCCACATACAAAATATAATTAACAGCCTTACATACATTCGTTCACAGACGTGCATCTTTCGGTATCTTGCGAATCGCCTGCCGAACACCAAGATCCCCCAGTACATCCTCTGCACCAGCGAGAATAGCATCGAAAGGCGAGGTTCGGTGGAACTGTGGATGGACAAGTCATAAGTCAGGCCAGGCGACAGGAAGAGAGGATGATAGAGGGGGACAAGTCACAGCACCCAGCCTATTGTGTATACTCACGTTCTCGATGATCTTTCCCATTCCACCCACTGTAATACCTCGTCCACCAAATATCTGTGTCGCATCTTCAGCAGTTTCGCGGCTTGAACGCGAGATGAACCTACACCACGTCAGTTGACGTGTGAACAAACAGAACACAAGGAATCGGACACACTTTTTAAGAAGCGCGATGGGCCCTGCCAGCTTATCCGATTGTTCCGCGTAGTTCATCTGTAGTCAAAGCATTCGAGGTAGTCGGAGCAATTCAAGGCAGCTCGACGCACGTTGTTCATCTGGTGAGTGATATTCTCCATCCACGCTTGACACGCCTCCACGCGCTCGATCATCAGCGCAAGTTTGGCGCGTATGACGGCTTGAGAGTGAAGTGGCTTCTTGAAAGCGATACGTTGATTAGTCCACCTGATTTGGATAGTCAGTACCCGACCTAGGCAATAAAACGCTGATAACTAACTTGAGGCATTCCTCCACAACCACTCGCTGCGCTCCCAAGCTCGTAGCAGCCACCATCCACCGCTCGTGATTGAAGTTGCTTAGAATAACATATAACCCCTGTCCAACTTTTCCAAGCATGTGAGACGCGGGGACGCGTGCACCATCAAAGGTCACGTATGCTGTTCCGGCTGTGGGCGAGTAAGACGTTTTGACAGGCTTTGTAGAAACGTTGTCAGAGCGGGGAATAAGGAGGACCAGGGGACCTTGCTGCAGTTACAATGCTGTCAGACCGCAACGGGAAGAGCAAGAACGGTGCGTACGTCGGTTTGACACAACGTGGTGAAGTAGTCCGCAAACGTTCCGTTCGTTATCCACCTGTTCCAGTTTCAAAGGTTTGGCATCGCACCATCGCAGAAGGAATGAAGACCACATACTTTTTTGTCCCAGTGACTACCCAATCGTCACCATCTCTCACTGCGACCGTCTGGATGCCAGCAACATCACTTCCAGCGAACGCTTCCGTGATGGCAAGTGCAATGTACATCTTTCCTCCGAGGATTTCAGGGACATATCGAGATTGGATTTCCGGCGACCCGAAATTGAGAATGGGGGGCAGGGCAATGACACCACCGTTCAGCAACCCATCCACGAAACCGCGCGTCCCGAAACGGGCAAGTTCGAGGTTGAGGATGAGCTACGTCAAAAAAGTCGAGTATGAGCAACCCAAGACCGGTCGACGATACAGCTCAAAGTGGATCAGCACCTCGTAAAAGTGGTCGTACTCTTCCGGTTTGACGACGCCGCCCATGAGCGAGCGTCCTTGGAGGTGTTTCCCCGGACCGATACGCATCGCTAAAAAGTTCATCGCGCTGCCGCCATCGTCAGTGAATTGTCGATTGCAGTTGGGTCCTAGGCTGCCCAACGAACGACGCTGGATGACTCACCTAAGCTTGTCAACGAGCTCCTGCGAAATTCGTTTCCCATTCTCCTCGCACCGAACGGCTTCGGGGTAGACCTCCTCCACGAAGAACGTCCGGACTGCTTTGTGGAAACGCCGGTGTCCGTCGTTGTAGTATGGGCTGTGGAATCCGGGACTGAGCCACGTCGGCTCGGCATAGGGGACGAGCGAGAGTGCGCCAGGAGCAGGGGCCTTGATGCGTTCCGCCTGACCGCTTATCGTACCGATTTGGAGACGCGCGTATTGCGGGCGAAGGAGGACTTCGTGGCGGTGGAGACCAAAGAAGACGTCGGTCGCATCCTTGCCAGCTGGTGTTGTGGGTGCGGTGTCACGGTGAGCCAGTTCAGAGATGTGGTCACTTACCGACGTCGGGCGCGTAGAGAACGTTGGCGCCACCAGGATGGAGGTCTGCGAACCGGGTGAGGTCGTAGACTTTGGCGTCGATGACAACCCACTGCAGAAAAAAACTGTGAGCGATGAGTCGTGCTTGGAACTGAGTGAGGAGACTTGCCAGGGAGCCTTGCTTGCTGTGCTACGTTTCGAACCGAGGTGAATCCGTGCAAGATTCAGATACTAGGCGAAATCGAGACTACTAGCCCACCTGTGCAACTTCGTCTGAAGTAAACTCCTTCGTGCTCTTGGACGACATTCCGAGTGCCAGAATCTGTGTAATGTCGAGTTCCCAGACGTGGGTCACTGACTAGCTGCCAAGGAACTGCCACGGGCATTTGAAGGTTTCACCCGTCCGGTTAACCTCACACGATAAACATATGAAACTTGCGAGCGACGCGTACATTCATTCTGCTCGCTGCAAATACTACCCGGACAAATGTTGCAACATTAACACACACGGAAAGTTACAATAGTGGATATCATAGGTTCAACAACAAGGCTCCTGAGAGCGAGTATGAGAGTCTCGCCTAGTCTGACACATTTGCATGATCCAGTGCTCAATCAGCTAGAGCTGAAACCACAGGTTTAGCTAAGGAGAGAGAAAATGCAGCGGAGACGTACCCTGAACAAGAATCCGAGCTAGGTGTGTGACACAGCAGATGAGCTAACGAAACTCATTAAGTTGGGAAATTCATACGCACATCCTCGGGAGTCAAGCGGCCCATAGCCTATTACATACTTCAGCGACGGAATAATACAGAAAAAGAAACACGTACCGACTCGTCAGTAGATAACGTCGCATTTACCATGGCAGACTTCTTCTCTTGGAGCTAGAGAGGCGTTTTGTTGTGCCGACGAAGGCAAAGACGGGGCCACGCACCTGAATGATACGACTTTCTATACTGTCTTCTATGACGAGCTTGACGGCTTGGACAGGTCGATGCTGGCCAAGCCGGTGAATGCGGTCCATGGCCTCTGTGGGTGGATAAGCACACGGTGCAACCGCCTGATAGGAAGGCTAGGTATCCTTACGGTATTCGACAGCGGGATTCCACCAACTGTCCATGAGATAGACACGCGAGGCTTCCGTCAAGTTGAGCGCGACACCACCAGCTTTCAGGGACACCAAGAAAACGGTCACATGGACGTTGGTCACTGAACGAGTGTCAGGAATGCGGACAAGCCAAGGAAACATTATGGCATACTGAAGTGCTGGATGGTGGCGTCACGAGCTTGAGGCGACATCGTTCCCTCGAGTCGACATATCTAGAAAACATGAACACTTGAAAACGTGGGCAGCGACAACACCGACCTGGAATCCAGCTTTCTGTAACCTGAACGCGATCAAATCCAAAAAGTTAACAAATTGGCTGAACACGATGCTCTTCGTGGTGGCGTCTTGTGCACGAAGATTGGACAACTCTTCAATGAGGGCTTCAATCTTTGAAGATGAGCGCCAGGTATCTAGGTTGAGCCGACCGATGATGCCCTGTCTTGCAGCGGGCAAGGTTGATTCTAATTCAAGTGCAGGTCCTTCTAGGTCAATGGTCAAGGGGAGGTGACAAACTGGGCATTCAGGCTGGGAAGGACCAGATATTATTGAGACAGATTGGAGGCAAATCAATGAGAGACATACGTTGATGTCCCCAGCGGTGCTCAAGTATTGTTTCATACACTCGCGGTCAAAGATATGGCGGCACTTGGCTTGAATAGCGTCCTCGGCGATGTCATTGCAGAGCCTGCAGACAGTGGTTTCGCTAAGTTCCTCGCTGCTAAAGAACGTGTTGCCGTTGCTCTTGCTGCGGAGAACCAGGTCGGGGTGGCAAGCCATTTGACGCATACGAGTGAGTCTGACAAGAGCATGTTCAGCTCATAGAGATAAAATCAAAGCGCATATACGCACAAACTAAAGATATTGGAATAGTCTAATCGAAGATGTGAGGTGGCAGAATAATAAGAAAAGGAGGGTAACTCACTATTCAGGACAGAACCCGAATCAACGTAGGTACTGAACTGACGCTTAGCGTCAGAAAACAGTGAGAGATACAACTCTTTCTCTTCTGGGCTGAAGTAATCCCTCCGAACAACGACCGTCCGTGGAGGAAGCCCAAGATCATCCGCGCGTTGAATCTAGAAGATAACGCGTTACGACTCAGAGATAAAACGCATAGTACAAAGATACCTTTGTTCGTCTGAGCATCATACGATCCAAAAGAACTCTCAGCTTCTTGAAAGCCGTCTTGCCGGGCCCTACCATGCCGTTTTTCTGGATAGGCGTTAAAATTTCATTGTTCCATAAACACGTCTGAGAAATGAGGTATTAGATGATATCTATCGCCAGAGAGAGGAACAGTATCCCACATGTTGCATGGGACTGTGACCACATTCTACGGAGTAAGGGGTTAAGCGTGACATCATTCGAGCGGTAGACATAGGATACATACCATCACAATTCCTTTTATCCGAAAACCTCCAGTGGAGAGATTTACATTCGCATTTCTTGCCTGCGAGATGACTTGTAAGATAGAATGGGATCACGAGGAGATGGCTTACAGAAGTAGAAAGCGAAAGGGTCCCCTCCTAAGAAACGGATCAGACTGTAAAGCTCTCCAACACGATTCTGTAGCGGAGTGCCCGACAAACACCACTTATAGTTACTATCCAACTCAAAGCAAGCTTTGGCAGTGTTAGTAGAACGTTCCTTGATGTTATGGGCTTCATCAAGCTGGACCCGCGGTATATGCAGGTGAAATTAGTGCCATTGTGAGAACAATCAGATACGAAACATACAACGATCCGGTTCCACTTGATCTGATGAAGAGGGGAAGCCTCTTTAACGATATGCCCTTTACGCTTGAAACCGTTTTCTTGCTTTCTGAAGCAGCTTTCTACCACAGCGAAACTGGTCAGGACCTGGTCGTAGTTAGCACAGGCTGAACCATGGCACAACGTAAGGTTGACATACGACGTCATATTGTTCGAGTTCTTGGGGATTAACGATGCGGGAAGCACCATGCCAAACGAGAACATTCATACCCTCTGTGTGGGCGTTGATCTCGTTGCGCCATTGCATAATTGCAACAGTCGGTCTAGGCGGTGGCTACTATCAAGAGACGAACACACAATGCAAGGAGATACTCACGCAATGACGAGGTTGGGCTTCTTCAAGTCGGACACAAAGAGGGAAATCATTTGAATAGTCTTTCCCATGCTGCGTGAAACAAAGATTTGAGGCTTTCTTGACAAAGGATACCTATTTTCTTACCCCATTTCATCCTTGAACGGCAAAAGCTTCAGTACCTTGAAGAACGATGATGTGATAAACGCTTACTGCTAACATGCCACCGTGCCAAATACTATTTTCTTGCTTTCGCATCCACCAAAGAGACTCTTGCTGGAACGGCAAGAGTGTGACTTTCAACCCAGCAGGCTGTTCAGCCTTCTCGGGAATAATCACAGGGACTTGTTCCTCAAGATCACCCCACACATCCGTAAGTTCTGGATGGTGCTTTTGCAATGCCAGGGAGGTCTTCTCCGCCTGGGATATACGTTAAGTAGATCGCCACTGGCCAGCAGGCCTTAGACATACCCAAGTTAACCTGCGGCCAAGCTTTTCAGCTAACAAACGCTCTTCCCTCTTGGCTGCATTTCGCTCGCGCCGCGCGAGACGGCGTCGTTCTGCCCTTTCAGCCCACGAAAAGGTGTCTGTGAAAATATTGACCTTCCCCTTCTTGGATTTCGCTTTTGCCTTTCCTTTCCTTTTTGACACGGGCTCGTCATTAGAGCTTTCCAGCACAGACAGCTCTGACTTGTCATCAGACTCAGCGGGGTCCTCATAAAGTTCTTCATCACTCTCCACAGTATGCATTATACCCCTACCCGTGGTTGGTATCCTGGAAGTTGATGGGCCGGCACCCAACCTTTGTTGAGCTTCGCGGCGGGCAGTCCTGTGGGATGCCTCGATCGCCGCAGTAACCGTAAGGGTTTCTTCCTCCGAATCTGGTACCACTTCGTAGTCGGAACCACTGTCGTCGGACTCCGCATATGCCTCATCATATTGCATCTCATCTTCAGATGGGGGCTCATCGTCGTCAGGCTCAGGCGTATCAATGACCCTGGCCTTCCCCTTGCCCTTATTCTTTGGCGCAGGAGTGGGTTCGGGCTACATTAGTTGGTTGACTCAGCCATGATGTTTGCAGACGAAATCGAGCATTCTCGCCTTTGTCTTCAAAGCCCGTACAGGATGTAGCTTGACGACCACAGCATCTGCAACAACTCTTCGTTTGGGCGGAATATTGATGTCTACTTCATCTTCCGCTGCGCGCTTTCGAGCGTTTCTTGTGACAACAGTGGTAAGAGTAACTGTTTTCTTCACTAGGACCAGTTCTGGTTCAGACGTGTCAGGGGTTTCAGGTTCCACCGAGTTTGTGTTGCTGAGAGGGGACACCGAGGTACTCGTAGTCGTCGTTGTCGCAGGTGTTCTCGAATTGCGACCCCGTCTTCTTGTCTGTGCCATGGCTAGGCAGTGGATACTACACAGAGCGGCTGGAAGACAAGAACGTTGCAGAAGAAAACTTACAAGACGCGTCTGTTGTTAATTAGTGGCGCCGGAACTCTTGGTATCCATCACGTGATTCACCACTTTGTGCCACAAGCGCGCTCTCATTGGGCGATTCCAAAATTACTGAGACAACAACCAAGCTGCGAAGACACAGGTTTGCCGGAAACAGTTTATCACTCTAATCCTGTCGTATCCGAAAAGAAAGCATGAGTCACATGGAGGTCGCCAACCCATATTGTATCTCGGGTACGTCGTAACGAGCAGTATACACACCTATATTCATACATACGCGGCTTCAAGGAAGGAATGAGTGGAGAGAACGCCGTCAAACGTTACGCTCGTCTCAGAGATTTATCCATCGCAACGCTTGCCTGCCTATCGAAAAACGCAAGCTACAACAATCATGCAAATCTTCCGACAGTGACGCCTTCTTCGCGTCAAACTAGTTCGTTTCTGACGTTCAGAACATCCTTTACTTGTCTTGTGGCTGCTGAAAAAAAACAGTGGACCGCGATCACTGCTGGAGGGATGCACAAGGCCGACGATGCGATGCAGGTTCCACACGATTCATTCTTATCTCACTCACGTCGAGTTTCCCCGCACGATATTTGTTGATCTATAGAGCCCGGGGAGAAGAGCGGAAAAACACTGGCTTTGACTGCGGCAGCTGCCATACGTACCCCGAGGACTTCTGGACAAACGTCACTCGTCGATTCGACGGCTATACGTAAATACTTCAGCAAGTCTGTTGACTTTGGGAAGGTACAAAGTATTTTCAGGTGCCCGAAGTAACACCCTGGAATGGATCCGACTGGCTGGTGAGGCATTCACGCAGACAAGCGATCAAGTCTGGGCAAGCACTCTGTGGGTACCCTGTGCTATTTCGCGACCCCACGAGGCAAAGTGGAAAGGTCACACGACATTCCACGGACGAGTTAGCTGGTGGCTCGGCTGAGCACGGAACAAAAGGCGATTTGGCCTTGCGGACCTCGATGGCTGGATGTCTTCATCAATCGTCTCTCACGTATACTGTATAGAAACACCTCTCGCACGTAGCTCCTGCCACGTGGTTGTAACCAGACTACTTCATTGCCAACACGGTGATAATCTCAGTGTGAATATGGGTAATCGATGAAAAACGGCCTCATGTCATTCCATCGAGAAGCCAAGACCCGGGGCTGGGAGCCCGTCAACATTCATCACTGGGAAAATGTGTCGCCCGTGCTCAAAAGCCCTCGGCCCCGCCGCTCATACAGTGCTATGACCCTTGTGTGTGGGTAGACGTGACAATCGCCGGGTTGGTTTACCATGCAGGCACAGTGGAGCAATCCTGGGAATGTCAGTAGGGAGAGATCTCTTGGTATTTCTTAGCCATGCGTTCACTAACCTCCAGCCGGACAAACTGCGGGTGGTCGACGGGACGGAAGTCCGCACATAGGGGTTTCCATGGAAAAAACACGCGAACTGCATGCATTCGACAAGTGACGTTCGGAGAAGCGTTTACAGTATAACCTTACAGATCTCATGGGAGCGTACAATGCTGTATCTGGAACCATCGCTTGTTACTGTATCGCATCAGGAAATATCCACACTGGGAAGGAACTCGAATACTATAAAATTTCAGCGCTGATTGGACCCATAGAAAGCATACGCGGGTGTACTTGACGGAGCTAGAAGCGCGTCATGCGCAAATTTCCGGGCTAGATCGTTAGAGTTGAGAGTCGGTGCCTTGTTACCGGGACCAAATTGAGCTTTTGCGCTATCCTGGGAGTGTGAGGGGATTTGTGGCACTTGTGAGACATTCCAAGGTTGTAACACGATTGGCGGAGGAGGCGGAGGGATAAAAACGTGACTTCCACGCTTCATGGGATCCAAATGTTCAAGCGAGTGAACCATTTGCTGTTGCAGAGGAACGGATCCAAAAGGCTCGATGGGTCCGTGAACGTCCCGATCGATGGAGTAGTGGGAGGGATACGGGAACGAGCGACTCGGTAGCACAGAGGCAATGTGGCCTCGGTCTGAATAGGACGATCTACTAGCGGAAAGTGCTACCGTCTCACCAAACAGGCTAAAATTTAATCCATCTCCGGCAGCGCGAGAGGACTCTGTCTGAAGCTCGTCGTGTGAACATGCCGGAGGGATTGGGCCGAGAGAGGGGATTGTGCGTGGCGAATGTTGTGAAGATAAGATGTTGGTGGCAACCAGAGGGTTCGCTGTGGGGACCGTGGTCTAGGTCAATCCGGCGTATCCTTGTCAGGGT
>JBBPQU010000698.1:0-15845 GCA_038092655.1 Boletus sensibilis | reverse complement strand
CGAAGCAGATAAAAGAGCACGGTACATGCAGCTCAAACACGCTCAACCTCGAGTTAGACAGGATGCGCTTCACTTACATTGGCACCATGACTCACACCTCTATCATTGCGCTGTCGCTCATGACTGCGCTTCTTTTAGCAGCGGATCCAGCGTGGGCAACGCCCGTTGATATCACAGCGTCGTTCAACCCCTTTCATCCGGGGCCTGTATGCCTTCCGCAGTACCTTCCCGATTGTGTCTTCTGAAACAGTGTTGATAATAAACGGGTGCGTTCACGTGGTGTCACTGTGCGCGTCACTCCTGGCTGATCGACATAAATAGAGTGTTGACATTGCCAATCGTAGTCCTGGGGTTGCTTGTGGAGAGTCTTCAGACGATAGAGTTACAGTATGTCTTCGTTGATATAGCGGAAGGCCTCAGCTAATCTGTATGATAAGGGAAAAAAAGCAGTGGTGTATGTCTTGGACTTGTGCACCCAGTGAAAACTGGGCGTGACTGGGTCGATAGTGTTACATCACAATGTGTAGGAAGTTGGAACCTCTCGTGCCGTCCTGAATCCAAGAAATGTACACGTTTATAGAAACAGTGTAGTGATCAAAATAGCTCCTAATAAGTATAGGAACGTATCATCACATGCACGCTTGACCGGCTTGACCTCTTGTTCCATAGGACGTCGTGTTGCATGCCAGTGAGAATATATCTGTTGACCCCTGCACAAGGCCAGCGTCTTCCAATTCACCTCCAAAGCCGGGCCAATATGACGCATCATAACGATGTTTTTTTTTTCACTGCGTCCAAGACGTGTGTGGTTCTCGCGTGATCCTGTTATCGGGTATCGAAACAAAATTCGGTTGCGCCTGTTGGTTTGAGCCAACAATGCCAGGTGCAACTGGGAGAACTCCATCTGATAATCGTGAGCCACTCACAGCAAGAGTGAGATCCGTACACACCACTCGATATGCTGTACGAGATCCCATTAGAGTTCAGTACTCCCGCCACCCCGAAGCTGTATTGTGCAGTAGCAATCCCACTGAGGAGACGATCATCGTTGATGATCTCGACCGAATAACCTTGGAGCGGCTAAAGTTGAAAGCAAAGTGATGATCGGAAGAATGAAGATTTACGAAGTGCATTCCCACTCGACAGAGGCTGTTAACGGAGTTGTAACTCGAAATAACTACTACTGGGATCAAGCGCCGCTGTGCCGGAGTCAGGAGGGTAGCCCAGCTGTGAGGTTATGTGGGAAAGTTGACAAAGGAATGAAGTGGAGCATACCGTATGCCATCAACCTTATCAGCGAACATGCCGATCATTACTAGGTCGTGAATACGTGACGAAACTGATCAGGAATCCACCCAGGCTTATACATGCGGCGTCGCAAGGTTTCCTTGAGAGATGGACGTACAAAGTAGTCGCCACCGACAACCCGTCCCGGCGAGCGTACGACCAGTGTTGTCTTCGACGGATTAAATGACACGAGGCGCGCGACGAAGTAAGCAAGAGCGAGAGGTCAGCGAATCAATACCGCGCCGAGCCCCATGCGAAAGTGAGGAGAGCTTACCCTACTCCAGCAAGCGCGAGGAGAAGATGCCGAGGAGCTTGAATGTGTATGATGGAGGCCTGAAGTTCACCAGCGAGCAGAGTCAATAAAGGAGGCGAACACAATATGAAATCACGGAAGAAAGAGCGCTCGCAAAAGGTCGTGGAAGGATTGAGATCAGAAGGTCACCGGTGCTTTTATGTAAATTTCGTCGAAGCCCCGAACGGAAATAGATTTGCACAGTTCCGTTCCGGGTGACTTCCCGACACGCGACCGACAAAGAAACCAACGAAGACGTAGACAGGGAGTTGTCTCTTTCGTTGGCCATGCGCTGTGGAAGTATGGTAGCCTTGGTAGGACGAGCCACCTTGATTTGGTGTATTTGCTCAAAACAGCTTGAGGAGGTGAAATACTGACAGTGCCTGTCTCTCGAACCCGGCTGAGTTCCGGAGTGCGCCGTTTAGTCTTATTCCAACGAGAAAAACCCGGGATTTGAGTTAAATCTCGTACGGGTTCGATAGTTTGCCATCCGAACCGACTCAGGCCTGGAGTCACTGTGGATGGTGGCAGCGTCAAGCATGTCTGAGCGAACGCACGCATCGTCGCCGAGTAAGAGAGTGGGGATAACCCATCTGAGATCAGTTTGATGACAGTTTGAGATCGCTTTCCAGGACTCTCGCCTGGTAGTGGCACTGCGCTTGAGACAGCAACGGTGGCACAACAGTGGCATGTGCTATCTCCGCACTTCCAATTGTAGCGCATTGCGGGTTACCGCTTGATGGTCACAATCTAGTCATGTCATAAGGACAACACTGGTCTCTCTCTCCTTTCTCTGTCTCACTCGATGACCTCGACAAAGTTTCATCTCACCCCGACCCCCGGCTGCACATTTGCGAGCCAGAATGCCCTTCCAAAGTTGCCCATTCCTCCTCTCGAGCACACTTGCAAACGATATCTAACCGCCCTCCGTGGCTTGCAAGATGACGAAGAACATGCCGCTACCACACTTGCCGTTCAGAGCTTTCTTCAAGGAGATGGTCCTGCCCTTCAGGAGCGTCTCAAGCAGTGGGCTGCAGGGCGAGCAAGGTATGTCCCTCTACATAATTATGTTTAGAAGTAGCACCGACGTTTTGTGTGTACTCTTCTGTCGCCCAGCTATATCGAGGACTTTTGGTGAGAGATCTCGACTCTTCCAATTCCTGCCACGCCGTCTCATTGTGGCGCGATACGAATACTCGGTGCGTCCGACATAGGTACGAAAGTTACTTGTCACACAGCGACCCCGTGGTCCTCGCTCTCAATCCCTTCTTCGTGCTCGAGTACGCCTCTCCTCCCTTGGGATCGTCTGTTGATCTTGATGTCACTTCTTAAGGAACGACCCCACCCCCGATCGAGGATCTCAGCTCCCTCGTGCTGCTGCCCTCATAATCTCTTCCCTCGGCTTCGTACATGATCTTCGTGCCGGATTACTCGACCCCGATGCCGTCCGTGGGCGTCCACTCGACATGGATCAGTACACGCGATTGTTCGGAACAGCACGGATCCCAACACAGGTGCGGATCTCCGTTGATCGATCACGGATGGAAATTGATCGTGCGGGAATAGAGGGGATGCAAGATGGTCGTGAACGAGGCAGCTCGTCATATCGTCATCCTCCGACGAGGACAGTTTTGTACGTATAACTAGCTGCTTTTCGTTGTCGTCAGTGGTTTGAACGACTCGGTCCACTCAGACTGGTTCGACGTGCTCGATGACGAGAATCGGCCTCTGTTGACCGAACGCGAGGTACTTCGAAACCTTCAGGCCATCGTGCAGGATGCAGACAAGACCCCTATGACGGAGGTCCGTCAATCATCAATCCATACACCGCTTTTTTCGCTCATTTTGAATATCAATGACGTTCAGGTTGCCCGTACCTCTATCGGAGTGCTCACCACTGAAAACCGAAAGACCTGGTCTCGGCTGCGCCAAGCGCTTGCAGAAGACCGAACGAACGCCGCTTGCTTGAGTCTTATTGACGATGCGTTGTTCGTCGTCTGTCTCGACGACGCCGCACCTGCTCGTGAAGGTATCGAGAACCAGCGCAACAACTTGGGAAACGCGAACGGAGAAGACTTGGCGGCGCTCTGCTCCAACTTCTTGTGTGGAACGTACGATCTTCGAGAGGGTGTTCAAGTAGGGACATGTACCAACAGGTGGTACGACAAGGTTCGGGTTGATGTACTACTTTGGTGTGACTGACGTACTCACGTTGTGTGGGAACAGCTTCAGATCATCGTTTGCGCGGATGGTGCCGCTGGAATCAACTTCGAGCATACTGGCGTCGATGGTCACACCGTTCTCAGGTACATGCTCAACCCGGAACCCCCCTTTTTTGTGCTCACGAGGTACCTGAATGTTATCAGATTTGCAGCCGATGTGTTCACAGAGGGTCTCATGCTCTTGGCGCGCTCCATCAACCCTTCGGCGCCCACACTCTTCCATGCTCCGCTCTCCCCTCATGCAAAGTCTTACAAACCTCCCAAGGCTAATAATCCAGGAAGATACGGCCACGTTTCCACCTTATCCAGCGTCACTTCTGCCCTGTACGATACAAGTCCCGCAAAGCTTATTTGGACGCTTACACCTCAGATCCGTGTTGGAATTCGGTTCGCAGAGACGAGGCTAAGCGACCTGATCTGTCAAAACGATTGCCAAGCATTGGAATTCAAGGGGTATGGAAAGAACTTTATCACTAGCCATGGGTTTAGCCCGGATGCATTCGTTCAAATGGCATTCCAGGCAGCGTACTTTGGCCTTTATGGTAAGTTGTGTCTACTTGGAGTGTTAAAGAGGCTGATCATGGAGCTTATCGCTGTTAGGAAGAACCGAGTGTACATACGAGCCTGCGATGACGAAAGCGTTTTTGCACGGTCGGACCGAAGCGATCCGGACTGTCCAGCCAGAGAGTGTGGAGTTCACAAAGGTCTGTGCTTTCATCGCCCACGTTCGTTCGGACATCTTATTCGTTTGAACTGTTTTTGCAGACATTTTTCTCAGAGGCTTTCAACGAGCAAAAGATTGTTACCCTGCGCAAAGCATGCGAACGTCACGTAGCTTTGACGAAAGAGTGCAGTCAAGGCCTCGGACAAGACAGGTCAGTCTGGGAGGGACATACGCTAGACCGGCTATGCTTACAACCTAACTAGACATCTCTACGCGCTATGTTGCCTTTACCAACGCCAGCTAAGTGGGAACCTCGATCCCCTCCCGGACGATCCTGTTCCGAGCACCGCGACGACTGCTCGGGTAGCGGGGTTGCCATCCATCTTCGCGGACCCCGGTTGGAACTTGCTTGGCACCTCCATTCTGTCGACGTCGAACTGTGGAAACCCTGCGCTCCGGCTTTTCGGATTTGGCCCCGTCGCCGCAGATGGATACGGTATTGGTTACATCATCAAGGAGAATGGAATAAGCATGTGAGTATCCTTCCAAGCCTGCACACTATGTCGAACTGACGCCGGAGTACGTGCAGTGTGGCGTCGTCAAAGCATCTCCAGACAAGGCGGTACTTGGACACGTTGCAGAGTTACCTGTTGGAGGTCCAGCGCATCCTCGTCCATCTTTACTTGTCAGCCAACGAGAGACCTGCGCCGTTTGTCGATCATTCTGGTATTCTTCGTGACTCGAAGACTGGGCGAGCCATTAATGGTCAGAGCGGTTCCGACGACGGTGCAAGCGACGGTTGCGAGGATACGATGAGTCAGTCGCGCAGTTGATTTCTAAGCCTATCAGCTGATCAGTGTGGGACACAGCGGGATATTCCTTCTTTGACAGCGGCGACATGGAGCTACTCGGAGGCCGGAAGAGGAGTCCTTATGCGAATATAGGTGCGTCTCACTGTGCAAGCTAAAGGTGCGACTTGGACTGACCGCGGGCCCCAGGCGAAGTGCTTCCGCTGTCTGAATACTGACACGCTATGAATAAGTGTCATGGTAAATGTAATCGATCGATGGGTAGAGCGCGGCTTGTATTCGAGATGTGTCGTTCTTGCTGATGTAGTAGATGTCGCAAGCAATAAATATGAGACAATATTTAGAGATCGGTTGGTGGGATGATATCAGCCGCAACGAGATAGGCGCACATCGCATCTCTCTTTCTCTTTCTATCACCACCCACCCACACGATGGCTCACAGTCTTCCCGGCCTCCCTTACGACTACAATGCGCTCGAGCCCTACATCTCGGAGCAAATCATGACCCTCCACCACACGAAGCACCACCAGGCATACGTGACTGCCCTCAACGCCGCCGAGTCCAACTACGTCAAGGCCGCCACCCCCAAGGAACGTATTGCCCTCCAAGCCGCCATCCGCTTCAACGGTGGTGGTAAGTCTCTTATTACGCAACACTCCCTCATTTCTGTTATCGTTTCCTCCGTCATACATGTTGTCGTTATCATGATCGCTATCGATCGAACGGTTCTCACGTCATTCTTCCCTGACTTCTAGGTCACATCAACCACTCCCTCTTCTGGACAAACCTGGCGCCTTCTGCAGCCGAGGGCAAGGGTAACGGTGGCGTACTCAAGGACGGGCCGTTGAAGAAAGCCATCGACGCCACCTTTGGCTCGCTCGACGCTCTCAAGAAGGAGTTCAATGCGACCACGGCGGCCATCCAGGGTTCCGGTTGGGGCTGGCTCGTATGTTTTTCCCGTCCACGATCGTGGCTTTGTCGCTCAGCGCTGACCTGCCTTTCGTTTTTGTCGTCGTCGTGGGATCGGTGCAGGGCTACAACCCCAAGAGCAAGACGCTCGAGATCGTGACGACGTCTAACCAGGACCCGCTCCTGTCGCACATCCCCATTGTCGGCGTCGATATTTGGGAACATGCATTTTACCTTCAATATCTCAACGTCAAAGTCGAGGTGAGTTTTCCGACGAGGGATTGTCGGTGAACGTGCCCTGGGCCATGATGACACGTTCTGTACATGTAGTACCTCAATGCCATCTGGAACGTCATCAACTTTGAAGAGGCAGAGAAGAGGTTCTTGGATGCCTCTGGAGCCAGTAAATTGTGACCCGGCTCCCAACCGAATGCGTATGAAAAAAGAAAAGTGAACGGACGTTGTGTAAATCCAAATGTACGCTTCGAGTATGAGATACGAATTGTATCGTGTTCCTGTTCATGGCCGCCATATTTGATGATGCAGGATTTTTTGATTTACGAGTGAGCAGGGTACGGGAGGCTGGCATGTTCCACCCGATCTCAGATTGAATAGCTGCAACGCATATGTATTCAAGTCAGACCTAGTAGGATCAACGTCGACTGTCGGCACCGGCATAAAAACATTTGTCGAGAACCCGGGGCTGAACAGTACCCTCGTTTAACTTGAATCTCGTTCCCTCGCCTCTCGATGTCTGTCTCCCTAGCGCGTCCAGCATCCTGGAGAGACTCATGCTGGTCATCGGCACTAACCTCACCCTCCGCGTGTCCATGACGAAGCCGAATTCGCCACTGAGCGAGACCGAGTGTAAGAGGTGGAGGTGTCGAGCCTCGAGAATGCGTCAAAGAGTGGTCCTGCGCAAGGCAGATTCGTTATGGCAAGGGGCTGTCGGTTGGAGTCGGGATCGACCAATCGACCCCTTGCTATGACGATTCTGCCGGCGGCATTGCAGAAAAAGGTAATGCAGATCAGGACGATATCTTCCATAACCAGTGTTGTTCAGTGCAAGGGATGCATCACTCGATGTATCATCATGGTGCATTATTTGTGCATTGCCAGTGCATCATGCTGCAAGACTCGACTGTCGTCGTATTGCATCGCACTTTCGACGCCAACAACAGTCACACAATGCATCAATCTAATAGTATAGCCTGGAAAACACGACAAGCAACCATCACCTACTCTTTTGCGGGATCGTATGACCTTGTCCAAGTCGACGACGTCACACGTTGGAAAGAAAACACGCCGGAGACGAACCCTGTTGACTCAGCTAATGTTCGAGTACATTGACTCATGGCGTGATGGGAACAGGGTCACTCGGGCCATTGGTTGTATCGTATACGGTGTAGTAGTATTTGCAGCAAAGCTAAATTGCACGCGGAGAGAAGAAGGTCCGTTGAGACAATTTGCAGTGTGCTTCGTTGGGAAATATGTGGTGTTCAGAAGACATTGTAGGCATGTGCATAGCTAAATTCGATATCCGTACCATCATTCGAAGTACCACCATCCTCTACCATCCATCAATCACCGAGTGCTAGGGGCTTGTTCAAACCTGATGGGTATTATCGCCCAACAGTTCAAGTCAAACTGCCTCCGATTCGTCCGCGTCCCCCTCCACGATCTGACCCTGCCCCGCATTGTCGGCAAAGCCATATATGACCGTGAACTGTGATGGACCACTCACGTTCAACGACCCGCCGCCTTTGAGACCTAATATTATTCCACATATGTGCGTTGTCAGAGGCTATTACGAACGTCACTAATGCCACGTACCTGATTTTTAGTCTTCATTGTTGCCATTTACATCCACCCCAACATCAATCCACGCCTGAGCGATAACTGCCCTGACGTCTGCATCAAACAACGCCCCAGCATGCACACACGTCAATTTTGCGAAATCCTTGAACTTGGCCGTGTGACTCAGTCTCTGATCGGTAAGCGTCGCGTACCACACCTTTCCGGCGCGGTCCCATGAGTACCCGCCGAGTGCGACAGCAGCGAGGTAGAACGCGCGGTTCGCGACACCAGAGTAAATATGTACGCCGCCAAAGTCGTAGTCATTCGTGACCGGGTCGGAAAGGATCTGGTCGTAGCTGGCCGTCTGCGGATCACTGCCAAGCACTGGGTCGTCGTACGCCGTACCCGGGGCACTCATCGAGCGCAGGGCAACACCTTGCACCTCCTTGGTGAAGAGGCCCGCGCCAATGAGCCAGTCCGCCTGGGCCGCGGTCTGGTTGAGCCGGTACTGTTTGACCATGGATCCAAATACATCGGATATGGACTCGTTGAGTGCACCAGACTCGCCTTGGTAGTCGAGGTTGGCGGTAAACTGGGTGACACCGTGGGTGAGCTCGTGGCCAATGACATCGAGCGAAGTGGTGAAGCTGTTAAACAGCACACCGTCGCCGTCACCAAAGAGCATCTGGCCGCCGTCCCAGAAGGCGTTCATGAGATTCTGGTCGTAGTGCACAGACCCAATGATGCTCATACCGCGGTTATCGATTGAGTTGCGGTTGAAGATGACGTCAAAGAGGTTGAACGTCGCGCCTAATCCATCATAACACTCGTTGATGGCCACATCGGCCGACTCGGCGCCACCCTCAGAGCGCCCGATCCTCGAATCTTTTATTTCAGAGTTCTGCGAGTCGCAGACGACTCGGTTGACGTGTTTGGGTGGTGCGGCCCTGTGCTGAGCGGTACGCAAATTAGCAGCATGCTGGTTGCGCTCGACGCGAATGCCTTGGCTCGCGTGAAGGGTGCGCAGAGCAGCGTCGCGGGTGTGGCTATTGACTTGGTTAGAGTTCGCTATCGAGTTTATGATATATGCTGGAATGATAGATGGTGCTACGCCTGGACCGCTGCCTGTTGCCCTAAGTTGCTGTATGAAGGCGGTCCGGTTTCGAGCGAGGGTTATGCTCTGGTCGAGAGAGCGGCGTGCATAGGTTCGGACTGCTTCGGGGACGTCGGGATTGGCAATGATGTGAGAGAGGAGGTACTGAGGGATAATAGAGCAGCAGTGGGGAGTGTGCGTCTATAAGAGACTGTGTTAACATCAGGAATTCGGGGATGGCTGGTACATACTTCCGAAACAACCTTGACTTCAGCTAAGAGCATCGATCAGTATAGCTATCTTAGAAAACAAAGGATAAAGCGTACATGACATTGTGGGTATACTAGCCGGGTCCATGGATGTCGATGATCGATGAGAGACGAGCTTCCTCGTTAAGCTTTTATACAGCCAGTATTAAACGTGTCTCACGGCGTCACTTTCAGTCACCGATCTTTGCGGAGGTCTGTGCTTTCCAGTCCAGTGACTGAGTCTCGTTTGACCCCCAACTTTTTGGCAGCAGAGCTTCTGGTATTTCCGAAAGGGGGAAAAACCCTGAACTAACCCAAAAAAATCAAAGCTGAATTCCACACATACTATAGATTATCTACAAGTTGGAATTGGGTTAGCCGAGGCAAATGTCCACCTTTTTTGTGGCCGTATTGGGCAAGGACCCTCCTTGATTCCCTTTTTCGCCGACCCGTCCTCCAATCACAGCTCTCGAATGGCATATGAAAGCGGTAACGTCATATTGTATCTTTGCAGATTAGTAGGAGATATCTGGAGTACATACCACACGTCGACTATACCCGAAACCAGCACAATTCCTGAACTAACGCAATGTAGTAACAAAAAAGCTCGCTAAGTCCAGTTCCGACTTTTAGATGAACTAACCCAAAAATTAAAGTTGAATTCGACTATCCAGGCAGTTTGAGTCCAAACAGTTGATGTAAACCGTTACGCGAAGTTGCCCTATGATAGTGGCCATAATCTCATTTTTTATATAGATACTCCTCCTAAAAACCGTTGGAAAGCACAGATCTCCGCAAAGATAGTAACTGAAAGTGACGCCGCGAGACACGTTTAATACTGGCTGTATAAAAGCTTAACGAGGAAGCTCGTCTCTCATCGATCATCGACATCCATGGACCCGGCTAGTATACCCACAATGTCATGTACGCTTTATCCTTTGTTTTCTAAGATAGCTATACTGATCGATGCTCTTAGCTGAAGTCAAGGTTGTTTCGGAAGTATGTACCAGCCATCCCCGAATTCCCGATGTTAACACAGTCTCTTATAGACGCACACTCCTCACTGCTGCTCTATTATCCCTCAGTACCTCCTCTCTCACATCATTGCCAATCCCGACTTCCCCGAAGCAGTCCGAACCTATGCACGCCGCTCTCTCGACCAGAGCATAACCCTCGCTCGAAACCGGACCGCCTTCATACAGAAACTTAGGGCAACAGGCAGCGGTCCGGGTAGCGGTCCAAGCGGTGGTCCAAGCGGTGGTCCAAGCGGTGGTGACAGTAGTGGCGACAGTAGTGGTGACGGTGGTGGTGACGGTAGTGGCGACGGTGGTGGCGACGGTGGTGGTGACGGCGGTGGTGGCGGCGGCGGTGATGGCGGCGGTGGCCTCGGTGGCGCACCCCTCAACCGAGTCGTCTTTGACTCGCAGGGCACTCAAATAAGAGATTTGGTGCTCGCGCGCTCTGAGGGTGACGCCCCGTCAGCCGATGTGGCCGTCAACGAGTGTTATGACGGATTCGGCGCGGCGTTCAACTTCTTTAACGTCATCTTCAACCGCAACTCAATCGATGGCCTCGGTATGGACATCATTGGGTCTGTGCACTACCTCCAGAATCTCATGAACGCCTTCTGGGACGGCGGCCAGATGCTCTTTGGTGACGGCGACGGCGTGTTGTTTAACCGCTTCACCGCTTCGCTCGATGTCATTGGCCACGAGCTCACCCACGGCGTCATCCAGTTTACCGCCAACCTCGAATACCGAGGCGAGTCTGGTGCACTCAACGAGTCCATATCCGATGTATTTGGATCCATGGTCAAACAGTTCCTGCTCAATCAGACCGCAGCCCAGGCGGACTGGCTCATTGGCGCGGAGCTCTTCACTCCGCAGGTGCAAGGTACTGCCCTGCGCTCGATGATTGACCCGGGCACGGCATACAACGACCCGGCGCTCGGCCTTGATCCGCAGATGGCCCACTACGACCAGGTCCTTGCCAACCCATTCCCGGATGACTACGACTTTGGCGGTGTACATATTTATTCGGGTGTCCCGAACCGCGCGTTCTACCTCGCTGCCATCGCACTCGGCGGGAACTCGTGGGACCGCGCCGGAAGGGTGTGGTACGCGGTGCTTACGGATGGGGAACTAAATCCCGCGGCCACGTTCATGGATTTTGCAGTATTGACGTGTGTGCGTGCTGAGGCGTTGTTTGATGCAGACGTCAGGGCAGTTGTCGCTGAGGCATGGATTAATGTTGGGGTGGATGTAAATGGCAACAATGAAGACTAAAAATCAGGTACGTAGCATTAGTGCCGTTCGTAATAGCCTCTGACGACAAACATATGTGGAATGGCATTAGGTCTCGAAGGCGGTGGGTCGTTGAACGTGAGTGGTCCATCACAGTTCACGGTCATATATGGCTTTTCTAACAATGCGGGGCAGGGTCAGGTCGTGGAGGGGACGCGCTACTTTGAATGATGACGCAGATATCGAATTTACCTATGCACACGCCTTGTCGTCTGAACTCCATGTATTTTCCAACGAAGCACTGTACAAATTGTCTTAACGAAGCTTCTTTTCTCCGTATGCAATCTAGCTCTGCTGCAAATACTACTACTACAGCGTATACAATGTAACCACAGGCCATCACCCTGGAGGAAATGCATTAACTTTAGAACCGCAAGGTCGCGGAGGGCAGGAGGCAGGAGCTAAGGTACATAAGGGTGGCTAGTCACCAGACTAAAGGGTGGCCCTGTTCCCATCACGCGCATCATTGAACGCACAAGTCAATGTACTCGAACCTTGTCTCGTTCATTCGTTGTGCTGTCGGCAAGGTCAACTCTGGACGCAGGATCGCAATGAAGCCAGACAAGTTGCAGCGTTTCAGCAACATCGAAGACTCGGAGCGCGAGCATCACATTGGCTCGCAACACAGGCGGGACTGTAATACAGACGAAGAGGCACTTGTTGGAGATGTGGAAGGATGCGGTGTCTTCCTACTCCCTTGGCAAGGTAAAGCCTGCTCCCGAGCGGTAGCGGCGTTCACATGTGCCGGAGACCACACTCAAGTGGGCTGGTTTTCGTCGCCGACACCCTTGCACCTGGTGGCTTGGCTTGATGCATTTCAAGTGTTTCCCAACTGCAATGACAGGTAGGTCGTCATTAGGTCATGGCGGTAAGGCGTACGAGACCGCAAACTCGAACCCTGAGAGTACTACTGGAAGAAGGATCGGTAATGATATTGGTGAGCGCTTGAGCTCTGTCGGGACCGCACAAACATCCCCTGCTGTTATGGAATGTTTCGTTGCTATCGCCTGAATGGAATGCTGCGCGGTTTCGATCTTACATATACCCTGGGCAGTACAAACTAGATGTATGAAGAAGTTCATGTGTTTGGCTGATGCGAACACGATGTAGCCTAGAAAGGCGCCGACAATCTCGGGTGCAGCTCCATCGATGCGAGTTTGTGAGGGTGTCACCTCAAGTCGTCGTGTTATTAGTGTGGGGTGTGTTCATTGAACGTACTGTTGGATGGTGTTCGTCTACATAGTTGTTTGGCAACGTTACGTTGAGTCTCCGTGTTTGAGTTGCCGCCCCGTGTCAATGAGGATCGCATCGACCGCCCACCATGGCAGCACTGGGCAACCTCCTCCACTACATCACCCCAACCAGTTTCGTCCCCTCGCTCCATCTCCGTCAACACCGGATCACCGTCCGCCATGTCTTCCTCACACTCGGCATCTCCGCCGTCCTCTCCACACTCTACTATATTTATCTGAAACGAGACGAGGTGTTTTTCCCCTCCGACGAGGTGTTCTTCTGGTCACCTGAGACGCCTCAAATCTGGGCCCAACGAGCAGCCCAGGTCAAGGAGGCGTTCCGACATGCCTATCGTGGTTACGAGCAGCATGCGTTCCCGCACGACGAGCTGTTGCCCGTGTCCAACAAGAGCATCGACAAGTGAGTCCTCTCCCACGCACGAGGACGAGGGCATGTCTTTGGGTTAGTTTGGTCACCCGTCGTTGACGTCGTGTGCGCCTAGTTTCAATGGATGGGGTGTCACACCAATAGATTCCCTCGATACTATGCTGCTCATGGGGTTGGAGGACGAGTATACACGTGCGTTGCCGATGATCAGTCATACCAACTTTTCGTTGCCGTCCGTAAGTCCTCTCCTTCTCCCTCCCCTTTCCTTGCGCGGTTCCATTCAGCATCAGTCCCTCTTAGAATACCTATGTCCCCTTCTTCGAAACGGTCATTCGGTATCTCGGTGGAATGTTGGCTGCATATGCGATATCCGGTCACGATCTCTTGCGAGAAAAAGCGGACGAACTCGGGAGCATATTAGTACCTGCGTTCAACACGACGAGCGGATTCCCTGGTTTTGCAGTCGATACCTACAGGCCAGTTCCGTTGATGTTTTGTTGTCGAGATCGATTCTGAGCGTCTTTTTGGTTCTTGCAGGGGGACGAAAATCAGGTATCCTTCGGGCGTGCTGGCGGAAATAGCGTCATGCCAAATGGAATACGCGTACCTGGGGAAGATTACGGGGAAAAAGGAACATGTTGATCACGTTCGTGTTCTCTTATTGTTCCCATTTAAAGTCGGAGCTGACGCAGCACAACAGGCGACCTTAATCACAAATCTATTCTATGCTGCAAACCTCAGTCAATCCGGAGGAATGTATCCCACGCGATGGAATCTCGATGCAGGCGCTCCATACAACTGTGAGTAGTTCACTCCTGACCCACGCAAACAATTAACACACCACCCGTCAGCAGTCCAACTCTCCGTCGGTGCCCTTGCAGACAGCGGGCACGAATACACCCTCAAACAATTTCTAATGACCGCACGTACAGACAAGCGTAATCTCGAAATGTGTTCGTCTCTCGCTCATATCCGTAACTACTGATACTGATACTGACCCTCATGACCCCACACATAGACCTCCGATTCACCTCATATGTCATCAACAACCTGCTCTTCCTCACCCCCGAACGTCACCTCCTCTACGTGACTGACGCAACCATGTGGAAACGCGGGATAGCCCCCTCCCACACCTTCGAACACCTCGCCTGCTTCTTCCCCGGCCTCCTTGCCCTTGGCGTACACCTCCTCCCCCTCAACCACCTCGACGCCCTCGGCATCAACGTCACTGCGCTCGCCGACGACCTGTTACCCGGGGACCGTCGGGCTTATGCCGATCTCGCTGAGTTTGATCTAGCGGACGTGCATTTATGGGCAGCGGAAGGGATCGCGCAGACGTGTTATTTGATGTATGCGGATCAGCCGACAGGGTTGGGGCCCGAGGTTGTACGGATGGATGTTGATCCGGAGGTAGGCGGGATACGGTGGATGGATGCGATGCTTGCGTGGAAGGCGGGTGAAGGTGGACGGGATAATGGGAGGGGTGGGTGGGGTGGGCGGTGGAAAAGGGGACCGGGATGGACACACTTGCCGCCAGGCGTTCGCGATATGAAACCGTGGGCGAGTCCACTAAATGAAAATGTGACGGTCGAGGGGCTGGTGCGGCCTGCGCGGAGTAAAGGCAAGGGTCCGGATACGTTCGGGAGGGACTATTTGATCAAGAATACGGCGTATTATTTGAGGCCCGAGGTACGTGGCGCGTTTGTGGGGAGGGCTGGGGTCCTCGTGTACGTGCGTGCTCACCATGGGTTTATTTTTATTTTATTTTTTTCGTTGCGCAGACGATCGAATCGTTGTATATCCTATGGCGAACGACCGGAGACGCGAAGTGGCGCCATCGTGGCTGGCACATCTTCCAAGCCATTGAACAATACACCAAGACTGACTCGGGGTACGCCAGCGTCCACGACGTCCACACCGCATATCCAACTCGGATGGATTCGATGCCGAGGTGAGTCGACGCGAGTCCCTGTATGCGATTGGATGGTTTTCCCAATGCACCCCCTTCCTCTAGTTACTTTTTAGCCGAAACGCTCAAATACCTCTATCTCTTGTTCTCGGACGAGGATCCTCTCCCTCTCGAAAAGTGGGTCTTCAACACCGAGGGACATGCACTGCCCGTGTTTGAGTGGTCGACGCAAGAGAGGGAGGCGTATGGGATTGTGTGATTCTCCGGGTAGTCGCTGGTCGTCGATCTATACCACACGGATTGGACATTGACCACCGCTGACCGTTCCCATTCATTGTTGACTTATCGAGATGGGGACGGTGACGATTATTGTACTCATATTAAACCGGTTTTTTGTAATTGGGTTGGGGGTATGAGACTGTTTTTCACCATCCCTAGGGAACATTTAAACCATAGACCAAGCAAAGGAATTTCATTTTTTGGATGGTGGGGTTACCAAGAAGGAAGCCTCCTCTGATATTATAATTGAATGTAGTGATTGTGCTGTGTTGACACGGGCGTCCCGGACGCCCGTGGGTGTGTGGGACATGTGGGCGCTTATATCAGCTTCCTGATGCAGCAACAATCATGTAAATTGATCAAGAAATCACTTAGATATGATGAAAACACTATATATCTAAACAATTGAATGT
>JBBPQU010000697.1:0-15848 GCA_038092655.1 Boletus sensibilis | reverse complement strand
ATACTAGTTGATGACATCAAATGGTTTATCCAAACCTGTCATGAGTACCAAGTCCATCAAACCCAGAAGCTTCATGTTCCCATGACTTTGCTGCTCATTGGAGGTTTATTTCACAAAGCCCATCCTGACACCATACCCATGCCCATGTGGCTAGATACTGATATATTGTTGAGGCCTGCTGTACAGTGACCTCCTATCCAGAATGGTGGATACTCCATGTGGAAAACAGATCTGCTCTTGTATCCTTTATCCTTGAGAATATACTCTGCAGGTGGGGACCTGTTTCCAAAATGGTTACTGACAATGGCCCTAGTTTTATTCAGGCTCTGGAAGTATTGCACACATGGAATAGGATCAATCATATCCACATTTCACCTTATAACTCCCAGGCTAATGGTATTGTGGAATGATGGCACTATGGTGTCTGGGAGGCCATCATGAAAAGTTGTGAGGGGAATGAGTCATGCTGGCATTGCTCAGCACACTCTGTCTTTTGGGCAGAACAAGTAATCATACTTAAATCCACAGGTCTTTCACCATATTTCATGGTGCATGATGTAGAACCATTATTTTTGTTTGATTTATCTGAAGCTACATTCCTCATTCCGTTATCAGATACTGATCCATTCTCAACTACAGGAATAATTGCCTGGTGAGCACACCAATTGCAAAAGTGTCAGGAAGACTTGGATGCAATCTGAGAGTGGATACTTCAAGTACAGTTCACTGCCATCAAGCAATTTGAAGCAACATTCAAAAACCAGATCAAGGATTACAATTTTCAGCCCAGAAGTCTTGTACTCATCTGGAATTCTTGGGCAGAAAAGGAGCTGAACCAGAAGATGAAACCATGGTATACAGGCCCCATCATAGTCCTTCATCAGACAGCTGGTGATTCATATCAACTGGCAGAATTAGATGAATCACCTTCTGGCCTGCGCTATGCAGCTTTCCGCTTGTTGCCTTACCATTCCAAACTTACTGTTTCATTTCTGCTCACAGATATCAACATACCTCACAACAAAAACCAGTTCACTCCAGCAGGATTCCTACAAGAGAATGAAGAGTTGGATGATGAAAACCCAGTTCTGGTTCTAGAATCCATTGAATTCAACTGACACTATCTCTCCAATCCTACAGACATATACCTGACAATGTTATGATTCATTGGACTACTCTTTTCTTTTCTCATGCTTTAGCTATACGCTGTATTCATACGAGTCGCTCATTCAACTCCTGCCTTGTATGTTTCCTTTGCCCTGTGAGCACGTGACTCTCTAGTTGGCTATAGCCATTTCCCCATGTGACTCTGCAGTCATCATGTCATGATGACACCTTATCTTTTCTTTGTAATACTACTGACATGTTGCCTTCTCATTGGCTCTCGTTATTGTATGACGTGTCATCACTATTCCCTTTCCATTCTTAGTATCAGTCTCTCATGGTCCATGTACAGAACTCTTACGTATAAATATGTGACTCTCGCAGTATGGTTCTCTAGCTTAGACCTCCCTTGTCTTACCTAGCATCTGGTGACAATTGACTTGATCCTCGCATTACCTCGTCCCTCGTCTCTTGTCTCTTCAGACCTCTGAACACTAGACCGGTCAGTGTGCTTCTGAGCAACTGTACTCTGGGCCCCTTGTCATTGTCTCTGTCTTTGACATTGCCAGATGACTCCCTTGTCATGAGCTCGCTTACATGTCTGTGAACCCTTGATCATTGTCACTGTCATGGACTGCCACTGGACAACTCACTTCGCCATAAGATCACTTACGCATCTGTGGAATCCCCTCAACCACTAGACCTCCCTTCATCCATCAAGGGCTATGTTCAGTCCTACCTGGGTCGAGCATAACAGACAACAGAAAACTGTCACTTCCACTTACAATATGTATCCATCTTACCCTGGGTTTAATCCGGTGTCCCTTGTTACCTGGTATTCATCCAGTGATTTCACCATCTCATCCACAACAAATTCTAGAATAAAATCTCAGAAAAACAGTCTCATTACAATAGAATGTCCTTTTTGCTTCAAAAGCCCACTACAAAATCTGAAATGAAAAATCACAAAAATAACTCACATTCCATACTTCTCGGTGCCCCTAATGCTAGATATGATACCAGGTTCTTCTTTGAACACACAAATAGGCACCATGCCCCTTCCAGAATACATTCAGTCTTTTTCATTTCTTATCCGGTCAATTTTAGAACTCATCTGATGGTATAGAAGTTAGAAGATGCATGATGAAGCAAAGCCAGGTGGATGACCTGCATACCTGACACTATCCACTTCTCCTTTCATTTTCTGGACTTTTACTGGCTATCCATTATTTTGTACTTAGAATTTGGTGGGTCAGATATGGACATGGACACAGACACACGGAATCTGGACATGGACTGCAACAGACAAATTGCGGATACTACTGTTACAGGGAGATGTGGAGGCTCTACTCTACTTCTAGAGTCCTGGTATGGTAGTATCTAAAAAGAAGGTAGAAATGCAAGAAAAGAAAGTGGCTAGGGTCATGGATTGGCCCATTCCCACTAAATTAAAGCAGCTCCAAGGATTCCTCGGACTATGTAATTATTATAGGTGTTTTATTTCAGGCTTTGCTGAGATTGCATGCCACTTGAATGATCTTACCAAGAAAAATGTTCTGTTCACATGGGGTCCCAATCAACAAGCAGCATTTGAAGCCTTAAAACAAAAATTCACATCGGCTACACTTCTCACATATCCAAATCGTGAACAAGAAGTCAGGGTTGAAACTGACACCTCAGATATCACCAAGGGAGCTGTGCTCTCAACATTATGCAATGATGGTAATTGGAGGCCTATGGCCTTCATGTCTCACTCTTTCAACAGCACAGAGTGCAATTACCCTATCTACAATAACAAAAGATTCAAAATCTAGACTGATCACAAGAATCTTGAATTCTGGAAGAAACTGCAAACCTTAAGCAGTTGACAAGCACACTGGCACACGGTTCTCCAAGAATTCAATTATGTTTTTATCTACAAACCAGGATCCAGTAATGGTTGTGCAGGTGCTCTCTCATGACAACCAGATGATGGAGAGGCTATGCAGGATCACAATATGAACATTACGGTTTTACCTCCTTTGGTCTTTATTAACTCTGTCTCTTTATCTTCAGACTTCTTATTGCAGTTAGAATCTGAATCAATCTCACTTGAGGTTGATGCAGTTAATAACTTTCTTTTTGACACTACTATGAACATTTTCAAAAATAACAAAAACAAAGTCTTCATACTAGAATCATTATATACTCATTTAATCACTCTTTGTCATGATTCTCCTATTGCCAGACATGGTGGACATTCTAACACTATTCATACCCTTACCCAATATTTTTCATTGCCTGGTGTCTCCAAAGACGCTAAAAATTACATAGACCACTGCCAAGTGTGCGCCCTCACAAAGGGAAAGCAAAAAGCACTGGCAGGAAAACTTCTTCCACTCCCAGCTGCTTCTAAGCCCTGGGAAGATCTCTCTGTTGATTTCATTATGGGTTTACCCAAATCACATTCTTTCACAGCTATCTGCATAGTAGTAGACCGCTTCTCCAAAGAAGTGGTATTCATTCCCACATATGGTACCTGATCTTCTTTGGACTTAGCCATATTATTTCGGGATCACATTTGGTGTACCCATGGACTACCCTCCTCTCTTGTCTCTGATCGACAACCCCAATTTGTCTCTGCTTCCACCAAGGAACTATGTAAACTTCTTGGTATCAACCAAAAGGTTTTCACAGTCTATTACCCACAAACAGATGGCCAAACAAAACACATCAACAGAGATTTAGAACAATATCTCCACACTTACATAGGAAAGAAGCAGAATGAATGGGCTAGTTGGTTAAAAATGGCTTAATTCTCCCATAACAATACCATCACAACAGCAACTGGTGCTATTCCTTTTAATGTCACACAAAACTATGCCCCACACATGGGTTTCGAAGGAAAATTGACTGGATCCACAGAAGATATGAGTCATTCTCATGAGGAGATAAAAGCAACATTAGAAACCACAAGAGAAAAAATGATTGAAAATGCAGACAAAAATTGCTCAGAAGCTTTGATGTATTCTATTGGTCAGCAGGTCTGGTTATCCACAGATAAATTAAAGCCTCCATACACAGCAAAGAAATTAACCCAAAAATGGATTGGACCTTATGCTATTACCGCAGTCCTTCCTCATGCTGTTACACTCAAACTTCCTAAATCTGTTCATATTCATCCCACAATAAATATCTCTCATGTCAAATCTTATCGGGAAACCTTACCAGGACAACCTAAAGTCCATCCCAAAGTGATCAGGATTGATCAAGATGGAGAAGAACAGTTTGAGATAGAATACTTGGCCACTTCTCGTCTCAAAGGCCAGAAGCTGGAGTATCTAGTATATTGGAAAGGTTATGATGAAACAGATCGTACTTTGGAATCAGCCGACATCATTCACACTGCACCACTAGCAGTTGCTGAATTCCATAAAAGGAAACCCTCTGCCCCTAGAAAACTCCATGGACTTACCATGTCAGACTTCAATTCTCTTTTCTCTCCTTACGAAAACCTTACATCCACCAGACCTTCCACAACTCATCTGGAATTTGAGTTCTAAAAAGGGACTAGTGTTATAATATAAACATTTTCAAAACTTTTTAGACTTAATCTGTTATCTCTTTGTATTCATCATTTCACTTTCAAAGTCATGTGATCTCAAAGCACATGATCGTGAGAAATCACATGACCAAGGTCTAGACCTAATCACGTGATACACCTCATGGTTTTAATCTCTGTTATCATCTCACACTGTCATTACTTCATTCACATGAATAACTTCTCTCATCTATCTACTTATAGTAATTAGTCTCATGCATAGCATGGTCTGTGTGCAAACCTGTAACATATATAAACTAGACACATACAACTGGAATTCCCAGTCTAATCCACTTTGTTTACCACCTCTGGTTATTGCCTGAGCTTTTCGCTCTTGTAGACCAGTGTTATTCAGAAAAGACTCTACCTCCACCTGATTCGTTCAGCCAGGCCTTATGTGGTCTGTGAGATAGCCTGAGCCTTGTGGTCAACATCATTCACGATTGAGATCATAACACTGTCTATTCCTTTTGTAGGTTTCTGTGTCTGTTGTTCTGAAGACATGGTCCATGTTTGTTATGACCCACTGGTAAGTTTTCACTTTCTCAGATATCAGTTTCACTTGTTTCCTTAATTCTGGATACTTCAGATTAGCCTTACTATGAGTCTGGATATCTTTTCTCTTTACTCTTCTGACTTTGCTTCCTTTATTCTTTGGTTTTATTCTCTTTTCTGTTGCTATGGACTTGTTTTGGAGTTGAGTTACACTTAGTTTACCTTGGTAACACTCTGTCTCCTGGTTGTCATGAAGTCTCAGGTATGCCCAGACTATAAAAGGTTGTACTTAGCCTTTAGAAAATTCATCTTTCACTCTGTTGCATTGATCAACAACATTTCCTTCATCCTTCGTCATCATCCAAAACTTTCTGCTCATCTGTCCTACCATTCTATGCTATTGTGCATCCATTCCACTATGTTTTCCATCCACATTTTCTGCCCAATATTCCGGAAACTGTCCAGAAATACTGTTTCTTGCTCAGAAAGAGTTTGGTGCACTTAAGCTATATCCTTCTGCACATCTTCTCTTCTCTGGAATCCCTTTAGGGTGAAACATATTGGACCCATCAATTTCTTTTGCTACTGAGTGGACTGAATTTACTCCTATCAAGGTTCAGAGTATGCTTTACACTGGCTCTAATACCATAAAGTTAAAATTACTGCACTCTATGCAAATTCACCCAGTTGTAAATATCTTGTGCTTAAACCATACTATGAATGTCTAGATAGCCAGACTGTCAAATGACCCAGACCTATCCATGTTGTAGAGGATTGTGACAATGAGTGGGAGGTTGACCACATCATTGACTCATGCCTAAAAAATAAAAAACTCGAATACCTGGTTCATTGAAAGGGGTACAATGATATGGATCGTACATGGGAGCCACTGTCTAATCTTGGAAATGCCAAGAAAGCGGTGAATGCTTTCCATTGTTCCCAACCCCATGCCCCATGGGCACTTTCAATTGATCCTGAATATTTCCTTCTTCTCTTCTTGAAGCGACCAGACCCTTCAACATCACTCATGAAGGGGCAAGTACCCTTTAATTGCCTGGAATGTGATTCATAGAAAGGGGGTAGTGTTATGGTTACACTGTTGTAGGAAACTCACATTCCCTAACTTTGTATTCACCACATTATTACTCCCAGACATTTCCCTTCCATCCATAATATCCTCAACAATCTGTTCGAACCCTTCCGCACTTTCATCCACCTTATCCGACCTTTTCTGCTTGTCCAGATATCTTATCTGCTTTCCGGAAAGTCCAGATCTGTCTATTTCTTTTGTAGGTTTCCGTGTCTGTTGTCCTGAAGACATTGTCCATGTTTGCTAAGATCCACTGGTAAGTGTTTACTTTCTCGGATATCACTTTCACTTGTTTCCTTAATTTCGGATACTTTGAATTAGCCATACTACCAGTTCAGATATTTTTTTTCTTTACTCTTCTGACTTTGTTTCCCTTATCCTTTTGTTTCAGCTACGGACTTGTTTTGGAGTTGAGTTATACTTAGTTTACCTTGGTAACACTCTGTCTCCTGGTTGTCATGAAGTCTCGGGTATGCCCAGACTATAAAAGGTTGTACTTAGCCTTTAGAAAATTCATCTTTCGCTCCGTTGCATTGATCAACAATATTTCCTTAGTCCTTCATCATCGTCCAACACTTTCCGCTCGTCCGTCCTACTGTTCTACACTATCATGCATCCGTTCCACTACATTTTCCATCCACATTTTCCACCCGATATTCTGCAAACTGTCCAGAAATACTGTTTCTTGCTCAAAAAGGTTTGGTGAGCTTTAGCTATATCCTTCTGCATATCTTCTCTTCTCTGGAATCCCTTTAGGGTCAAACATATCACACCCATCAATTTCTTTTGCTACTGACCAGATTGGATTTATTCCTATCAAGGTTCAGAGTGTTCATTACACCGTCACAAGACTCCTTTTTGGACTTGTACATTTATTTTTCACTTTTTAATCTTATCAGCAATACATGATTATCTAATCACAGATTCTCTTCATCTTATCTTTAACAGACTCTGTGCTTGGACACTCTTTACTTACCTTTCTCATGAGATCTCAAGATCTCCCTTCCACCTTCACATCTTCACTTCATATCCATGGTGTGCAAGATTATGTTTCATTTATCTTTTCTTTCATTCTGCCACCACAATGCAGTTGCCTCATAATATGCTTCTCTTCCATTCCACACTGCCTTTCAGCTGTGCTTGGCTATGCTGCCACATCCTCATGGTTACACTCTGTGCCCTATATTGTAGATCTCATGTAAACATGTACATATATCATACGCATATATAAACCAGCAAGTTTGATCCTTCTGGAGTTTCACCAATCTAAAGCAGACTCGATTCCTTCACCTTCCCTTGAGACTAGTTGATAACCTAGAGTATTAGTGCTTTATGGTTGTTTTACTATTTTCCCTAAGTTAGCTTAGGATTGGAAGCATGATTTATCGCTGGGGTGTGGAAACCGCCTAGCGAAGCCAAATAAAGAAGGATGACACATTTCAGCATTGTTTTTTATAAGGCTTAGGTGAACATCATAGTAGTTGTGACATAATCATAGGAAGAATCTCACAACCATAACAGAGTGGCAGTCGAGCTATAGTTGTAGGGCCTGTTAAGACCGGGTAAACTCTGAGGGAAACTCCAGAAACTCCAGAGTTGTCTTGGGCAGATGGGACTTGGCTTGACTGTATGTGGTGCGGCCTTGTCAGGAGTTCTGTTTGTCCCAGAATTTACTAGGGGTCAGAGTAAGACTTAAGGTGTACTAGATGTCAAGTTGAGCAGAGGTTCAGAGGAGAGTCTTTGAGACTCAGATGGAGGGTTTGGAGTTTATCTTAATCAATATTTGAACTGAGGAGAAAGTACAGGAGTAACAGAGGTTTATATACTATGGAGTTGTATGGGATTAGTAATGGAGTGGAGCTGGTTTGTAAGTAAAGTATCAGAGGTAGAGTAAAGCTGGAGCTATGCTCCTAAGTGGAGCACAGGTAAGGAGGGAAACAAAGAGTGGGACTAGTATATATGAGGATGGAGATGGAATGTAAGATAACATATTGATCATGGACAAGGTTTGAGGGTCAGGAGTTGTGTCTCTAGCGAGAACACACCAGAGTTCATATATACAGATGCAGAGTTGGTCTGGAGGACCAGGGTTGGATGTGCAGGATTTCCAGGATATGACAGTATCCCCTTTTTAGGCCTGAACCCCTGAAGCCCTATATGAGGAACAATGTGGAGTGACAATGTTGGAATCTGAAAACTGTGGACACCGCACGGAGGTGTATAAAGTCTGATGTGTTGTATCCGATGTCCTTCATCCTAAACCACCATGTCTGGAATCGAAGACATCAAAAGCTGGTCCGACAAACATTTGACGGAGTGTGCCGATGATAATGACAACATTTGTGCTGCCAAGTTCACCGAGCGGCAGCGACGGATCAAGGAGCAGCAGGCAGAGGAGGAATGAAAGAAGGCAGAGCGCTGCCAAGGCAAGGAGAAGGCAAAGAAGCCAGAGCTCCCGGAGTGTGAGTGATGCACAGAGCACAGGTTTGAGTGTGAGCTCGGTCCCAGCAAGTCCACCTCATGTGTGGCTTGTATCAAAGCCAAAAGTAAATGTGTACAGCCAGGGGCAGAGAAGTCAGAGTGACAGAGGAGGAAGAGGTCGGAGGTGGAGTCACCGCAGGGAAAGAAGAAGGGAGTGCAGATGGAGACCAGAGCGGGCAGATCAAAGGCAAGCAGATCAAAGGTGGTGGAGTCGTGCACGGGAAGCGCGACTAGCATGGAGGCCTTTGGGATGCCTGCAGAGCTCTCCAAGGAGCTCTGTGGGTTAATCCAGGGCCTTTGTTGCTGCTCAATAACCAGAACCAGCTGCTGGGAAGGCTGGTGGAGCTGAAGGTGGAGAAGGTTTTCAGGTCGAGGGAAGACACTGAGGAAGAGTACAAGGAGGTGGAGATCGAGGTGATGGAGGTGATGGAGGTGTGGGTGGAGGCAGTGGAGCAAGGGGAGATAATAGAGGATGGGAAGGTCGTGAAAGGTTCTGGAGTGGAAGAGAAAGATGGGGCGGAGGATGGAGGGCACTAAGGAGGGTAGTGAGGATGAGAAGATGTAGGTAGTTATGCCTGTCGCCTCTATTGTAACATAGTAATTGTGCTTGATTTGGAGTTGGTCAAGCAGAGTCAGGTCCAGGCTTATCCGGATATCTGAGGTGATAATCGTGAACAAGCTTGGAGGCATGACCGAGCTCCATGGCGAGTAGCCAAGATGTTTCATCATTGGTACCTTTATATCTGGACCATCACACCAGGTAAAGGAGTTTGCATTTCTGGCATCGACGGTCTATCTTGGAGTCAAGGATCTTTGTGATCTCAAACTCCGGTTTGCCATCTACTTCAACCAGAGGTGGCGGAGATTGGGTGCAATTCAGGATGGTATTTGGAATGGAAGGTTCCAACTGCGAAACATGGAAGATCAGGTGAACGGACTTCATAGAATCTGGGAATCAGAGGGTAAAGGAAAGGCTGCCAGCCTGAGCGATGACAGTATAAGGCCCTAAGTTCTTTTCGGAAAGTTTTTTAGAGGGCCTGGTAGAGCAGAAGTACTTTGCTTTGATGAAAACTTGGTCACTGATCTTGAAGTCTGGTGCCAGAGTTCATCTAGCATGCGCAGATCCTTGGTATCGCTTTTGGACAGGGGCCATTTCTTCACAGAGGAATTGATGGAGGGCATCAAGGTCTACAGAGTATTCTCGTGCCTTTGCCGAGGTGAGGTCGCACTTGGGATGGACTGTGACATTAGGATGATAGCCTTTATTGGCGAAGAACGGGGAGACTCCAGTAGTCACGCTCAGAGCATTGTTGCATGTGAACTCCACTAAGGGCAGGAGTTCGGACCTGTTGTCTTGCTGGTAATTACAATACACTCAGAGGTACTGCTCAAGGGTTTGGTTCATCTGTTCTGTCTGACCATCTCCTTCAGGATGATAACTGGAGGTGAAGTGGAGGCAGATATACAGAGCTTTACCAAGTGAGCGGAAAAAGTGGGACACGAACTCCGAACCTCTATCAGAGGTGATATGGGAGGGAATTCTGTGCTTAGAAAAGATGTGGAGTAGGAAGAGCTTTGCGAGCTCCAGAGATGTGATGGTGTCATGTATCAGGATGAATATGCATTGCTTGGAGAGGCAATCCACGATGACAAGGATAGCAGTGTAACTGGAGGAAGCAGGGAGCTGTTCAATGAAGTCCATGGAGATGGAGTTCCATGGCTTCTCAGGAATGGGGAGTTGCTTCAATAATCCATATGGCCAGTGTCTTGGAACCTTCGCGCAGGCGCAGGATGTACAGGAGGAAACATATTCCTTGACAAATGTCCTGTAGAGAACAGGCATTACACAGATCACTTGGTACTTACCTGTGGTTGTTGGTTACTAACTGAGATGGTGCTCGTTGTGAATCAAGAGTGATATTTGAACTCAGAGAGCTGAGTTCTACTCTGTAGTGTCTAGCAATGTGTGAACTATCTACTAGTTATGGTATACTACAGTACCATTCAACACTTCCCCTTGCTCAGCATGCCATTCAACGCACAAGCATAAGAGTGGTAGTTTACATTGCACAACTCGTTCCAGCTAGTGGCATGTTTGAACACAAGACTGATTTGAGACCTACACTGCTCGAATTTGATATATCCGAGGTTCTTGGTGAACATATCGGCTGGATTGTCAGTCCCTTCAATATAGAAGATCTCTATGTGCCAATCAGTAACAGCATCTCATACAAAATGAAAATGAATGGGAATGTGTTTTGTGCGACGCTCAGTAACAGGATTGTTAGCCATAAAAATGGAACCTTGATTGTCACCGCAAATAGGAATCGGTTGTATATCAAAATGTAATTCACCAAACATTTGTTTGATCCATAGAACTTGGTGAGAACAATCGCTCAAAGCCATATATTCAGCTTCTGTGGAAGAGAGAGCTGTGGTTTTCTGGAGGTGTGAATTCCAGAGGAATACTGCATTTGCCAATTTAATATAAAATCCCATTTGGAAGTAACAAGTATCAGGATCTGCACCCCAATCTGAGTCTGTGCAGGCAGTTAAGCCAGTTCCTGATGATCCATCAAAAACAAGCGAGTATTCATGAGTACCGATGAGGTAATGACAAATATAAAGAGCCTTATCTAAGTGCTCTTGGGATGGGTTGGCAGCCATTCACACCATTTGTGTGACAGCATAAGCAATGTCAGGGCGAGTACCAAGCATTAGATATATTAATGAGCCAATCACTGTCTGGAATTGCATCCGAAGTTCCAGGTTGACAGGGGCTACATTCTTCTCAGGTTGGTAACCTTGAGGTAAGGGTGTATGAGCAGGCCTTGCATTGATCATGCTGCACCGTTCAAGTACTTTTTCGATGTATTCGCGCTGATTGATTAACAATCGGTGACTATCTCGATGGATGTTCATCCGGAGGAATTCACGAGCATTTCCAAGATTGCGGCATTCCCACCTTTTCATAAAGGTGGCCTTTAGTTTCTCAACTAGGGCCTTTGAGGGTCCACAGAACAAGGCATTGTCAACATATATAATTGTGAGGATGAATTGTTTGCCTTTCTTGAATATAAAGAGGCTGGTGTCAGTTTTGAGATGCTCAAAGCCAAGTTCTTTCATGGACTCATTTAGAGCCTTCAACCAAGCTAATCCTGCTTGTTTAAGCCCGTATAGGGTGCGGAGTAATCTAAGAACTTTCCCCTTGAGATGAGGAGGGGTAAATCCTTCAAAAAATTCCATATAGATTTCCTCATCTAATTTGCCATATAGATAGGCAGATCTCACATCGAGACTGGATATGTGCCAGTTTTTAAGGGCGGCAAGGGCGAGCATGCATCGCACTGTCTCAAAGCGCACCACTGGGCTAAATATTTGATCAAAGTCTAGGCCTTCGGTTTGCGAGAATCCCTTCACAACTAACCAGGCTTTCTTCTGACCATCTGATTTAACATTGAAAACCCAACAATTTTTAATGACCTTGCAGCCAGTCAGGTGGTCAACTACCCTATACACTTTACACTCTTTTAACATTGTGAGCTCCTTATTACAGGCCTCGAACCATTGCTTCCGCTCTGATTTGGATAAGTGCTGAATGTCACGGTAGGACCATTCACGATAATCGGGCTTAGGGCCCTTATTGTCCAAAAGGACAGCCTTTGCACACAGGTAAGAAACCAGCACTTCTCCCCCTTCACGGACTATGCATTCAACATTGTCTTTGGAAGGAGAGGGTGATGGAGGCATTGCACTGGGAACTGGTGGTGTCGCCAGTGCAAGAGGCTGTGATTGGCCTGTGAGTTCTCTCCAACGAGTGACTCATTCAATCTCCTTGATTTGTTTAGTAGGATTTTCGTGCTCTCCATATACATTCCCAGGCCTCAGTGGAGGGCGGTGTTTGCACACAGGTTGCTTAGGGGGTACGGCAGGAGGCGCATCCAACCTTGGGATCCTCTGAGGCAGAGTAACAGGTGGAGGTTGGGAGGGGGTCCTTGTGTGCTCTGAAGGAGCGTTAGGCAAGGAATCTCACACAGAAGATGGCACAATCTGTGGTTGTCAACCATGAGGTGGTGATGGTGGCAGTAAATCATCCTCAACATCATCAGATGGAGGGGCCGCTGGAGGGTCATGCTGGTGGGGGTGGCAAGGAACTTCGCTCACAGGCTTGTGAGGCCAAGCCCCAGCACAGCAAGGGAACAGATTCTCATCAAACACTGCATGTGCGTAGGTGTGGAGGGAGTTGTCCAGGTGCATGAATAGATAATTGTGCTCATTTCCAGGAGCAACCCCTAGGTATATCATGAGCTGAGACTTAGGCTGCAGCTTGCCTCCATGAGTGTCCACTGGTAGATGAACATATGTGCTGCATCCGAAGACATGGAGATGGGAAACGGTTGGAGGAACTTTAAATAAAAGCTCATAGGGCATCCTCCAGTTAAGCCCTTTCTTAGGGGTGTGGTTGTAAACGTGAGCTGCATGCATTACTGCAAATTTCCAGTAAGAAGGAGGTAGGCAAGCATGAAGATGCATTGCCTGAGCTTTGTCCATGATGTTGCGAATGAATTGCTCAGCACGTTCGTTTTGCTGTGGGGTGTGAGGCACAGAATCATAGACATGAATTCCATTATCACGCATCAATTTCCCGAAGGCTTTTGATTTGTATTCTCCCCCTCCATTGGACATCCACCCTTTTATAGGTGTGTTGTATTGAGTCTGGATATATTTTATAAACTCCTTTGTGGCCGATAGGGCCTAATCCCCAGTGAAAACTAGTCATGCAGAATAGTGTTTATCTCTGTTTACTCATGATATTTCATGTCGCAATCTGTGAATCTATGTCTGACCTGTCCAAGCCCAAATTCTCATGCCACATGCCATCCATGGCATGCATGGGCACCAGCACTAGGCTTGTGCATGGTATCCTGGCATTGTGCCAGTGCCACTGCACACGGGTGGTTAAGACAACGCTCCTCCACTTCCTCGTCATGTGCAGCTAATCTCTTACCTTTACCCCATGGCGCATGCTGCCCTTACCAAGATCTTTTGAGATGAGAATACAGTATGCATCGAGTTATCTCTCAAATACCAAGAGGTATACTGCTTCACCTATTTTCCTGAGTTTCCTGGCCCCTTGGTAAGTTGCGACTCGGCTAGATAATAGCTCTCGGCTAACAAAACATGTACCATATATGTTACAGACCATCGAGGTCAGACTGTCACCAACCCTGGGCAGCGCTGTGTCTGCACAACAAAATCAGGATATGTTACAACCAGCTGTCCAAGACTTTACTGACTATGTGGAACTCCAAAAACTTAGTAAGTGCTATTTAAAGTATTCACTCCACTCATTCTTCAAGTTGTAGATTTACCTTGTACACCAGCCAAAGATGCCAACAAGACACTCATTGTCAATCTGACATCAAACCACGCAAGTTGAAGAGAAAGTCTCCACCAGGTACATTCACATTTTTCTATTACTGTACCAGCTGTTTGACGCACCTATGCCAGATGACCCGGATGCTACCAAGCCAGAGAGCGATTCAGAAATCCTTGCGTCGATCGCTGCAATTGTAAGTTATGGTTATGAATCTATCGTTATAAACCCTACTAACTACTTGTCTTTGATAGAACAATTCATGTTGCCAAGCTTAATAGTCTCCACATAATTATTGCATTATTTTTGGTTGACTTTGTAATGTACTAGTTTAAATGTACTTAGTACTAGTCGTAAAAAGCTGTGTTACTATTACTAGTAGGTGTCCTCACGAACGTACAGCCCTCTTCAAATACACTACAACTGTGTCTGCATCTTTGTCTACCTCATCTTGTTTCGTCGTCAGCCTGATGCCCTCTATATGCTACAACTGTGTCTGCATCAAGCACAACTTTGGTCTACCTCATCTTGTTTCGTCGTCAGCCTGGCACTGACATCTCAACCTAGCTAGTTCTGAAGCAGAGCGTCAGCATATTTGTAAAGCCAAGTATCAAGGCCTAGCCCAACCATCTAGAGGTACTGGACCACGAAGACAGGCCCGCCCACAGTGAGGCAGTCAGCAGGTAAGTCACTGTTCATTTAAATTTACTATGACTCATTTGTTCTAGTCTCCACACCATCACCGCTCTCCTCCACCACCTCCAGCTCGTGATCTGTCTCTATCACCCCCTCCAGACCCTTCCAATTTTCCTCTGCCTTCCCCATAATGTGAGGACTTCCCTCCACCACCCCTTGATCCTTCTTATCCCCCTCTGCCACCTCTCCCACATTCTTTTTCACCGCCCTCAAATCCCCCTGCTTCATCTCCACAATATCTATGTCACTGGAGGATCGATTATCAGCATAGAAAATCCCCTATTATCGACATTGAAAACCTCTGTTGCAATGCTACATTTGCACCCATGGTAGAATCCCTCCATTTAATCCAGATGCTCTGCAATGCTTCCACCACCGAATCTTTCTCCATGCTTCATCCAGATGCTTTACTCCAGCTCTGTGATCCACCTCATACCCCGCTCATTGTCAATGACCTTGGTCTCCACTCCAGTCTCTCTGTTTACCTCGCACTCGAGCATGCTTCTCAAAATGCCTATGCTCACATTGCTCATTTGTTCAAGAAAAACTTTCCAGCTGTTGACAACTTCTTGTACCCCCATGCGGTTGAGAAAAGCATCTGAACGTACACTGGCATTGAACTGCTCACACACAACATGTGTCCCAACATATGCATGGCATTTATGGGTCCATTTGCTTCCCTTGATGAATGTCCTGAGTGCGGCAAGTCTAGGTGGAAGGAGGAGAGTCTCCAGGGCTCAAATAGCTGGGTCAAAGTTCCTGCACAACAATTCACGACCATTCTGCTTGGTCCTCAACTCCAGGCTTGTTTTCTCCATCCAGAGAGCACTCAAGACATGCGCTATCTCTGGGATCATGCCCAGGCCATTCTAGATGATCTCAAACAACATAATCACATCAGGGGCAATGCAATGATTTTCATTCTTGATGATATTATAGCTGGCTGGGACTTTCTTGGCGCTGTGCTCAGCGGTGACATTAAAGAGAATGACATTGTACTCATGATTTCCCTCTATGGTGCACAG
>JBBPQU010000696.1:0-15863 GCA_038092655.1 Boletus sensibilis | reverse complement strand
GAATGCAAAACAGAAGAAAATGCTGTAGTGTGGAGACTCACAAAGCATGCCTGGCCAGAAACCATGGCAGACTGGACCACCCCACCATTGGCCACATACCCGGGTGCGGCAACATAACACCCACCACAAACAAACAAGGTACCAGCTCCCCAAAACAAAGAGGTATAGCCCACCTGAAACGTATCCTACTATCCGAATCAGCTTACCTAATCTGGACGCTACAATGTGACCGCGTAATAGGCAACAAACTACACTCCCGCTCATCAATCACCACAAAATGGCAACGCGCAATTGAAACTAGATTGGACATTGATCGTAGATTAGCAAAAGCAAACAGGAAGCAGTATACCAAATCAAAAGTCCTCCACACCTGGTCCCCAATAGTAGCAGACTCCGAATCCTTACCACAAAACTGGACCACCAACACTGAGGTTTTAGTGGGTATTAAGCTACCCAGGCCCCTGATTAGACTGGGGACACCGAGTAGTGTACAGAGCCCCACACCCCCTATATAGCTATGAAGATAGGGCGTGCGTAAGAGCATTTTTCCTCGGACCGGTCGCCCCCGGGCGTCCGCCTTAGTGTGTTATGTAGAGCTAGCCTTGTCAGTTGCTATATAACAATAAACACTTGCCCAAAAAAAAAAATGCAAGCCGGCCCGCGTTCCGAATCAGATGGGAAGCACTGCCAGAAGGAGTTCATCTACTACTTATGGGGAAAGACATGGAACAGAGTGCGCATTCCGTTCTCAGTGAGACGCAGTTGGCACTCAAGTACTCATGGCCAGTGAGCAGTTCCTCACTCAGTTCTGTTAGCATATCACTGAGAAGGCCCAGTGAGAGTCTGTTTTTTTTCCCTGGAACAGGCAGAATTTGCATTCCGGATCAAGTTCCGGATCTTCCTTATCTAGCCCAACATGAACAGTGGAGACGCTCTACCCGTACTTGGTATTCTATGACAGTATTCGCAACCCGAGCACAACGTGTCCCATTCCGTCGTCTCGTCATACGTCCCAACTCTAAGCATTCTTACTACGCCATCACCCGAACCCGATGCTGCATCTAGTGGATCCAGATCTCCAAATTCCGACCACCAGGTGTGGACACCGAGTTGAGATACTAATCAGCGCTGTAACCCAGAACTCTCCATCGGTACAAACTACCCTCCAAGCATCCTCCGTCGGAACGGTTGAGCCTAATTGACGGTGGACTAATCGGCGCCGCTTGAATCTCTCTGACACTATCGCGATGTCTCGTCCGCGTTTACGACAAGGATATCTCCAACGAGGCCTTCCATATCGCTGCAGGGATGTTGTTTGCGGGGGATGGAGGAGTCATTGGTACGATGTGCTCGATCAGCGATAAATCGATAAAGCTTCGTGTGGCAAAGGACATATACAAGCAACTCTTTCGGAGCGGCGCAACGCCGGATTATCGGGTGGCTGCACGAGCGCTGAAGGATGCAGTCGGACTTTTGTGAGATAACATGGAGTCATTCGTCGAGTGGCTTCCGTTCATCCATGTAGGTCTTTGAATGTTCGGATGTGATGTATGATCTATATCTTTTACTGTATTGTCCGTCTCGTCATTTACATCAATATATTGACTTGCTTAATCCCATCTATACACCTTGCATCGTATCATAGTCTAAAGAATCTGATTTGCCACAGCTCGACATCTTGCTTGTTATGACCTGCGCCATGGATCGTTGTATGCAACGAATGCCCTACATTCTAATTACAAGCATTGATTACATAACTCTCCCGCACTGCTCGTACATGAATATTTGAATTCGCGGTAACGGCCTATCCATACAAGTTGAGGAAGGAGACCAATGGCAGAAGAATATGCGTAAAGGAGAGAGCGAAGCCCTAAAACACGAGCGCATGAAATTCATTGCTGCGTTCTACGAAATCAAGTGGTAGTATGGCCTGTGGAGGCACAAGCAGCATGCAAGCACAGTAAAATCACTTCTTAGAAATCACTCAGCTCCCCGAGGCGCTTGAAACGAGTTCTGAAGGCCTTGCCTAGGTTATTCAGACAACCAGATTTGTCGGGGTGAGCATCAAGGGTAAGGTCAACAGCTTCCCTGTACCTCGACATCGCTTGCTCGAGGTCGTTCAACTCTCCAATATGCTTGAAACGAGCGACAAGGGAGGTACCGAGGTTGTTCAGACAGCGGGCTTTGTGAGGGTGACGATGCGGGTTTAGGTCAGCAGCTTCCCTGTGTCTCGAAATCGCTTGCTCGAGATCACTCAGCCCACCGACATGCCCGATACGAGCAACGGAGATGCCAAGGTTGTGCAGATGGCTGGGCTTTTCAGGGTGACAATGGGAGGTGAGGTCAACAACATCCCTGTACCTTGAAATTGCTTGCTCCAGGTCACTCAGCTCTCCGAGGCGCTCGAAACGAGTGAGGAAGGAGTTGGCGAGGATGTTCAAACGGGAGAGTTTGTCAGGGTGACCATGAGGGGTGAGGTCAACAGCATCCCTGTGCCTCGAAATTGCTTGCTCCAGGTTACTCAGCTCCCCGAGGCGCTCGAAACGAGTGAGGGAGGAGTTGCCGAGGTTGTTCAGATAGCCAGGTTTGTCAGGGTGGCCGTCAGGGGTGAGGTTAACAGCATCCGCGTGTCTCGATATCGCTTGCTCGAGGTCACGCAGCTCCCCGAGGCGAGCGAAATGAGCGAAGAAGGCATTACCGAGGTTGTTCAGATACCCAGGTTTGTTAGGCTGACCATCAGGGGTGAGGTCAACAGCATTTCCGAACCTCGAAATCGCTTGCTCGAGGTCACTCAGCTCCCCGAGGCGCTCGAAACGAGCCTTCAAGGAAATGCCGAGGTTGTTCAGACGGCCAGGTTTGTCAGGGTGGTCGTCACGGGTGAGGTCAACAGTATTCCTGAACCTTGAAATCGCTTGCTCGAGGTCGCTCAGCTCCCCGAGGTGCTCGAAACGAGAGAGGAAAGAGTTGCCGAGGTTGTTCGAACGAGACGGCTTGTCAGGGTGATCATGAGGGGTGAGGTCAACAGTATCCCTGTGCCTCGACATTGCTTGCTCTAGGTCACTCAGCTCCCCGAGACGCTCGAAACGAGCGAGGAAGGAGTTGCCAAGGTTGTTCAAACGGGAGGGCTTGTCAGGGTGATCATGAGGGGTGAGGTCAACAGCATCCCTGTGCCTCAAAATTGCTTCCTCGAGGTCACTCAGCTCCCCGTGGCATTCAAAACGAGTGAGGAAGGAGTTGCCAAGGTTGTTCAAACAGGAGGGCTTGTTAGGGTGATCATGAGGGATGAGGTCAACAGCATTCCTGTGCCTCAAAATCGCTTGCTCGAGGTCACTCAGTTTCCTGAGGTGCTCGAAACGAGCGAGGAAGGAGTTGCCGAGGTTGTTCAAACGGAAAGGCTTGTCAGGGTGATTGTGAGGGGTGAGGTCAACAGCATCCTTGTGCCACGAAATTGCTTGCTCGAGATCACTCCGCCACCCGAGGTACTTGAAACGAGTGAGGCAGGAGTTGCCAAGGTTGTTGAAATGGGAGGGCTTGTCAGGGTGATCGTGGGGGGTGAGGTCAACAGCATTCCTGTGCCTCGAAATTGCTTGCTCGAGGTCACTCAGCTCCCCGAGGTGCTTGAAACGAGTGAAGAAGGAGTTGCCTAGGTTGTTCAAACGGGAGGGCTTGTCAGGGTGATCGTGGGGGGTGAGGTCAACAGCATTCCTGTGCCTCGAAATTGCTTGCTCGAGGTCACTCAGCTCCCCGAGGCGCTTGAAACGAGTGAAGAAGGCATTGCCGAGATTATTTAAATGGCCAGGTTTGTCGGGGTGACCATCAGGGGTGAGGTCAAGAGCCTTTCCGAACCTCGAAATTGCTTGCTCGAGGTCACTCAGCCCCCCAAAGCGGCGGAATCGATAGAATAATGCAACTCCGAGATTCGTCAGCCCTGTAGGGTTCAGGTGATTCACAACAGAAACAGACCGGACAGATACATCCAAAACTGGGATTGCTTGTTGGAGATCGTCTAAATCACCAAACCGTTCGAAGCGGCGCAACAGCTGGCAGCAAAAGTCCAAGGATCCCCGTCCGTTAAGCCTGAGGTGGAATTCTGTTTCACGGATGACTGGCTACCCACCTGAACAGGGCCCGTTTTACGTCCTGCGTGGAGCTGGAGCAAGGAAATCGCAGCTCGGTTCTCATGACTCTGTGCAGAGCTGAGTTCCACCGCATCGTGCAGCAACGCATCAGCCTGTGCTGCGTCGCCTTGATTCCCCCCCTTCTCGAATTGCGCGAAATGCACGGCGGCCAGCTGGATCAACGTGGAAGGTCGGTCGGGATGGCCAACAGGACGGGCAGAAAGTGCACTGCGATACAACATGACGGGAACGTGGAGGGAAGGATCAGTGTTGTCGGCCTGACAGTAGATGAATTTTGCCATCGCCATGTTTGCCTGGACAGCCGCACGACAAGGATGATCCACCGGGCAAATATTGAGTGCAAGTCCAAACTGTTCAATAGAACGATTGAGATCCGATTTTCCGTTGTGCTTTCGGTAAAGCGAGAGCGCGCTGTGGCCGTGGTCCGTGGCCTCTTCTAGCGGGTCAAGTGGTTCTGTGGCTGACTGTGAAACTACGCTGATTAACGACGGTGGTGTTGATACAATCGCCTACTTACACAATGAGGGTGAAGGACCCTCGGCGCCGATGAATCACCGCTCTCGCGCTTCTGCTGTCTGATAGTAACCGAGAGGGACGAACACGGAGATACTGCATCGCTGTCGTCTGGGAAGGTGAACGCTGTAATGATGTGAGGGAACTGACTCGTATGCAATACTCCATCCTACTCACGAACGTCTTTTATACTGTGGTTCAGCAGTTGTTCCACTGTAATTGTTAACTCTCGCAACTGCTCCCCATTACCCAACATGGGCTGAAATTCAAAGGATGCATAGATCTCAAAACAAACAGTTGCAGACAGATCAGGTGGACTGCAACCGCGCTTAGGACTAACGTGGGTGGAAGATGGGGAGTCTCACATTGGAATCGGCCCATCCCATTCGACGTCGTCGTTATTCACTGACAAATGCTTAGTGTCGGTTCTCCATTCAAGGCCACTGTGATGCACTACAGTGTAAAAGCCGGCGGGGATTCGTCCAAGGCCAAGGGCAGCATCTGTGGTCCGGATACCTGACTTGTCATTAAGGATCTTTTCAGACTGAGTAACGAATTAAATTCCGTACTTGTAATGACCGCTTCTTCGTTCTCGTCCGCGTGTGTTGCGGAGCCTGAGGAAGAGGGCACATCTTGTGGCTGGTCTCCGGGCCCACGTTTTTCCTTGTTTCCTTGCTTTCGCTTCGCACATTCGGGGTTGGGGTCAGAGACACTGGGTGCTTGTACGCTGTCCTGTAGGATGGGTCATTAGTAAACTAGGAGCTAGGTCTCAAAACCCACAGTTAGGGTACTAGACGCTCTCGATTCAGGTCGTGATCGTTGATTGCTGAGGCTCGAACTGCTGGTCATTGTTGTTTAGAGCGGGAAGTAGAGATGACTTGAGGTATGTTGGGGGACCCGTTCCGAAACTCTACTACACACTGCAGTGTGAGCTATCTTGGACGGGCAAGAGTTTCGTTTAATCTTCCGATTGACTATGAATCTCGCAGTAGGCTTCCCAGTCAATATCAATATAGAGCCTTCTTTGCTCCCCAGTTCTCTAGCTTGTCTGGTCTTGATCACACTCTCGATCGATGACGATGGGGATTCACAAGTTAGACTATTCAAGATGGTGTACTCCTAACAGAGGCGATAGTGGATACATAGAATGTCACTAAATGTAAATGAAATCAATGGGCTATTCGCATCCTCGAACTTCGAAATTCCTGGCCAATATCACCGACACCCCTGCGACACTAGAAACGAGCAAAGTAGGCGATGCAGAGGCAGTTCACCAGCTGTGCTTGTTAGGGTGACGGTCGGGGGTGAGCGCTTAAGCCGTTCCTCGAGGCTTACAATTGCTTGGTCGAGGGTACCGCGTGTTGTCGCTGGAAACGAATTAAGAGAGCATTGCCGAGGTTGCTCAGATAGCTGGGTTTCTCCGGGTGGCTATTGGGGGCGATCTGTACAGTCTTTTCGAGCCACTCAATTGCTCGGTCAAGGTCATGGGCGTCGCCGCACAGCTGAAAGCGTCTCTTCAACGCGAGACCGAGGTTGTTGAATCTGATAGGCCTGTCGAAGTAGGCGTCTGGAGGCTCTTGTGCGGCCGCGTCCAACGTTGAGATTAACTCGTCAAGCTTGGCCACGTCAAAAGTGTCTCTGAGTTTGAAGCGATCATACGTCTGAAGCACGAGGTCCGCCGCACGACGTTCATGGGTGCCCTCAGGGCAAATATCCATGAGCTCATCGACGAGCTTGCGCAGTTCGACTTTGGTAGATGTTTCATATCCCGCTTCTCCATAGTGATACAAAAGAGCCTGTGAGAGATGTAGCAGTGTCATAGGCCGATCTTGGTGAACGCCATGGCGCGACTCGAGTGCTTCCTGATAATGAGAGATGGACCTATCGAAGTTGTGGGATGTACCATGAGACTGATAGGTAAGAAATTCCGCTTTAGCGAGATTGAACAGGGAAGTAGCGCAACACGGGTGTTCATCAGGGCAGTTGGCCAGAGCACGCTCGAAGTGTGCAACAGAAGATTCGAGATCTTCATCGCTGTGGTCTCTATGGTAGCGAAGGAGAGCATCGTGCCCTTCGTCCGTTACTTCCGTCACTTCCGCAAGCACTGAAGACTCTTCCCGGTCCAGCTAAAAGGAAGGCCCTTCAGAGGAGAAGATAGTGGCGATAATGACATTTCACTCACACCACCATTAACTTGACTCGAACCAGACGTCTGATGGCTGCAATGCCACTGTTGCACAGCAATAAGGAGCGACGAACAAGGCGACGCAATTTTCCCCTCCCTCTTAGAGAATGTGAATGCTGTAAATACTTGAGTATTTGCAACAGAAAAACGGGAAACCCTTATTCTTACGGTCAGTCCGGTCGAGCAAGTCGCCCACACTTATTTCCAATGTGCGGAGGGGCTCTCCTCTTCCTAGCATCGGGGAAAATTCGAAAGATGCACAAAGAACCAGTCGAACCATAATGGATGGATCAGACGGCCTGAAGAGTTATTAACACAAATAAAGGAACAAGGACAACGAGAGGGTGCCACACAGGTGAATCCGGTCGTCCCATTGGATAACACGATCATAGAGCGGTGCGGGCTTATTTTTAGTTCGCCTGGATGCGCCGCCATGAAAGTCAACCCGAACATAGAATCCAACGGGAACACGTCCAAGACCGACAGTCACATTTTCAGCCCGTATGTCTACGGGACGACTGTCACCTCTCCATGAGGACAACAACAAAAGGTACATACGTGTGATGACAATCTGCATATTCTCAGTCACAGATTTGGATTGCAAAAACTCCGATTTGCGATGGGCACCGTTGGTGTCCTCACTATCAATGCAGCCTAATTAACAAGTCAAACATCAGCGAGAGAGAACCCACATTTGGCTTTGTAGATAAACGGCATCTGGGAAAAATTAACAGCAGTCAATCGTATGTCAACAAAGTACTTGCTATGGTTAGAATGGCAGATGTATTCTTTTGCTAAAAACTCCCGGAGTGTGTCTTCTTGCATCAGCTCCGAGTGCGACAACTGGACGAATGGTCAACATGTGGATGTCCAGGACACAGACATAACAACATGCCTTTTGCAACATGTCTATCCACTCATTATCATGAGTAATGGCCACCTGGGCTTCAGAATTCTAGCGAAAAAAATCAGTATACAGCGATATTGGTCAGTTTACCGTGCAAACCTGGTCCAATAGGTAACGGTTGATGAGGTCCGAATAATGGAGGGGCTATATGACGGATTAGTCTGTGCAGATGTGGTACCTCAAGTGATTGTACCAACTTGAGATAAGCGCGGATTGTACTCGACAGCTGCCGGAGTCAGCATCGTTAGACAACCAATGAGATGGCAAAAGGACTCACTAGCGATACGAGGCAGCCACGCTGGAGACATCGCGAATAGCCTTGCCAGAAGCGCAAGAAGTATTGCAACGAATGAGGCGAAAGCGCTTTGCCATCCTGTCACGTGCTCGACCACGGTCCACTGACTTCCAGCCCATCTCACTGTCATCTTGAAACCTTTTATGAGGATGGTTTGGTTCTCGTAGTTGTTGTTACTTTTTGGACCTGGTCGGGAATCCACCTCAAATGCATACTTCCATTTGTACGCCCCAGTGTCACGGCCAGTTTTCTCGTCTTGTTGATCTACAAAGATTTCTCCACCAGACAGACCCTTGTCAAACGATCCCAATGTCCATGAGCGCGTTTTATAGACGCCAGTAACCAGGTAGAGTGAATCCCGACGGGCGAATTCACACCACGGAAGTGCATGTTTTGCGGCAACGTTCCGATATGCCTCTAGCCTCTGTTGGTTCTGGACCTCAGAGAGGGTGGCACCCGATGGGAGGATAAGTATGGCACCCGTGTGGGAGGTCGCGGTGAATTTGTAAGCCACCCTTAGGCCAAGTTAGAATTTGACGTGTCTGCACTGATATAGAAGTACCTCGACTCATTTAACTGCCGCTCGACGCCAGTCATAAACAGATGGTCTTCGGGGAGAGCAAGTGGAAGTTTGGTATACGAACTTTTACCAAGCGGAATAGGTTCGTATGGAGGAACACCACGTTCACGAGGCTCGTCGGGGAGGGGAAAACCTATGTTGAAAAGGAGGATGAATTCACCATAGTCGTTGACATACCCAACATCCCCAATCTGAAAGCCCTCCTTGTCATACGGTTCTTCGAGTCGACTACTTGGCTCGGGAGTGCGCAGAGGATACCCGCGATTCTGTTGTAGGTTGGTTGCGTACACACCTTGCGGGGGGCTGCTCATTTGGAGTGTCGTCTGTCACAGTGTGAGTTGGGCTGTTGACAAGAGCTGGGCGGAATGCTTGCCTTGAACGAGTCTGTCAGAGCTTAAACTTTCCCAGCGTCAACAGTAACACCAATCGACTTTGTTTGGTGGCGGCAAGGCTGTGGTGTGCAGCCTCAGGCCCAGGGGCGCTGAGCGCCTAGCACCAACTATAAAGTCTAGCCGTTAGTTTTCCGTCGCTTTATTGTGATTCTGGGACCCACTGCTACCACCCGACTATCATAGTATTTCAACTACGTCTACATTCAAAGCGCAACTGCCAGTGCGCTGTCTCGAGAGAATTGAACAATCTGCGATCGGATAGCATTACAGACACGTTGAACTAGAATGTCTGAGCACTGCAAAGCACTGGTGCGTCTCAGAGATGATACTCACAAGCCTGCTTTCATCTCAATCCTTGGCAGACCGGGGTGGGAAATCCAGTCGAGATTGACCAGCGTGCATTGATCTACAAAGTCCTCGCACGCTATCCAGGCGAGCTTACCTGTAAGAATAACATTCCTAGGCTCGTTGTCAATATTTTCAATATCGTTATCATGCCAGTGTTCAGAGAACTCCTTCAGAACTCCGATGATGCTCAAGCTTCCACTGTCGAAATTCACTTTGAGACTGCTATGCCAAGGGAGGCGGACAATGGTCCGCCGATGCCACCTGATATAAAGTCTTCTGATGTGAGAGAGCATGTTCTCGTGTGCCGTGTCTTCGCACTATCGACCTGACTTTTTGTTGTTGTTGTTGAGATTGTCCAATGGACCTTCAAGAATGATGGGAAATTGTTCACACAGGAAGATTGGACCCGACTCGCAAAGATTGGTGCGTTACTTACCTCGCGACGCACAGGCTTTCATAAAACTTATTCCATCCAGCCAAGGGTAATCCCGACCCAGCAAAGGTCGGCGCATTTGGTGTCGGTGAGTCAACCACTTTCTCTGAATATAAAAGTTGAATAAACATACTCCGGCAGGTTTTTACAGCTTATTTTCTGTGACCGATCACCCAGTTGTATCGTCTGGGGGTACGTCATGTTTGCCTTTCGGTATAAAGTTGGTATCAAGATAGTTTAAGGGCATGGGATGGAGTTCTACTGGAAGGATGACATGGATCAGGTATGGAGATCACTGATTTCAATAAACTATATCCTCATTCCAATATAAGCTTTATGTCCGCCAAGGGGATCTTCCTTCGGCAGAAACTCAAGCTCCGTGGACAATATTCCAGATACCGCTACGGGAGCCTGGTCAGATGCCAGAAGTAATTGATTTAATGCGATTTCTTGCGACGTCGATCACTTTCATGGTACACCTGAAGGATGTGGGAGTTTTTCTCAATGAGCATTGCATTGGACGCATCGAGAAGTTTCCAGGTCTCGCTAAAGCTGTCGACCTTCCTATTGCGCTGGAGCGCTCTAGTCCCTCGAAGATGATGATTGTGGATCGGCTCCAACGTCATCGTAAGTCTCGTTCAGGCCGAAAAACGCATGTCCTGACTATGGCATCGACCCAGGATTTACGATCCAAGCCAAAACCTCGATTGAGATTCAGGAACCTTCGTCAACAGAGGTTCCGGAATCTCGTGGGCAGTGCGACTTGTCCTCTGCAGGTCAATCACTACCTCAGCTTAACACTGCCTCTGTCCCATCGCGAACTGGAGATCCTACATTTCGTTATACAGCGAAACTGGATCTAACTGTATTCACTGTAGAGGTGGACGTCATTGTGAACGAGAAGCTCTCAAAGGACCTAATCCGATGTACTGCTAAGGAGCCACCATCTCGACTCAAGTATAGCCTTGTATATGTGGGTTCTTTTGGCTCGGTTACTCGATGATACACACTTACAGATTAGCTACGCGTAGACTGGGAAAGACGAGTATGATCGAAGCTTTGTGGATCAAGAGCATCAGCCTCTTGCATCTATATTCCAAGGGCTTCGCGCCGATTTGAATGGGTTTGTAATCTTGGTACCAACCACGAACATTTTGACTGATCCCAAAATAGGGCAGTGCATCCGAGGATCTTCATTGTTCGTGTACCACTCCTCCCTGTTTTCCTGGGTTTGTTGATGTCTTTTTCCAGGGACATTCCACTAGTCAAACCACGGGGATCGGTGGCCACATGGCATCGCATTTCATTCCTACTGTTGAGCGTGAATCGGTAGATCTAGCGTAAGCCAATTCCCCTACATTGACGGAGTGGCGTGCAACTACTTATACAAGATCCAAGTGACCGGAATGTTGCTAGTATGTGCCCTGATTCATTCCAGAGACATGGATGCTAAGCTCGGTGACTCGCTTAGTCTGGAATCGTGAATTATTGTATATTGGAGGCTTCCTGGCTCGTACCGTTTATGAGTTAGAGCTCTCCGCTATTCAAACCTCTTGGGAGGAAGCAACTGGATCCAGTGATACCCCTGACCCCCGAGCACCACTAGAGTTTCAGGACCGGCTACGAGAGCACTTCATTCACGTTCTCAAATTCTTCACCTTTCACCATTCCACGCCCTCGCCACATGTTACACGGCTGCTACAGCCATCGTTCTATGCGTGTTCTACTTCACCTCTAAGGCTTCTCTCTTCCGTTGGCGTCCGCTATGCCTCAGATATCAGATCGTTCGACTCGCTCTGCAACAAGTTCCTGAAGCACGTGCCCATGCTTTTGCCAAAAATCTCTGAAGTAGCGGAGCGCATCATAGACGCGCTGCCAGACAAGCACAAGATATGCACCATCACACTCTCGGATGTGTTACAAGATCTGCGCAAACATACTCTCAATGAAGGGGAGCTTATTGCTTGTCTCCAATGGCAGATACACCGTGGCTCGACTGCTGGCATGGCTGAGCTGCTACAGGTGGCTGGCTTCTGGGGTGCAGGCAGAACAGCTATCAAACTGTCCTCCATAGAATACTTTATAGATTCCAATGGTCTTGGAGCCCATATCCCACCGGATGGACCACTGCCCCCCTCTCTAATACCCCTCGAAATCACAAAACACTTCACTCCCGCACACCTCGCGAGTTTCGGCTGGCGAGAGTTCACGATCGCTGACTGGTTGCAATACATCTCTCAGCCAGAGATCAGGGCGGCCAATCCGAAACATGACTTTGTTCAGTCGATCGACTGGGCTGAGTGTGTCTTGCGCTCCGTTTCCTTCGCGTGGTCATCCTCGGACGAGATACGCCGTTTGGCCAAGTCGGTATTCACGAACGAGAAGTGTATTCCGATAATGCATGGCCTATGTCGCCCAGAGGACTCATATCTTCCTAGCCTGGACATTCCCGCATTTGATTATCTACGTCTCCCAGTTGTCCGGTTTCCTTCAGGCCGTGTAATCGGTGTGGAGATGCAACGGCTCCTTATCGCTTTAGGAGTTCAACAACATCTTCCCCCTCGGCTTCTTTTGACGCAGTAAGCTGATACGTCGCTTTCTTGATCTGTTCACTCAGTCAATGTACACCAGGATGGTAGAAACAGGAAAATGGGAAACATCCGATCTCATCGACTATCTCGTTCAAGTGGCCGATACCCTTAGCCCTGCGGAAATCTCCGAGCTGAAATCATCCGACGCTTTCGCCAAGGAAGGCGTCCATAAAGGCACCGACAAGATGCGTTTTCGCGCCGACGAGCTCTACCCACCGGTGGACAACTTCCGACAGCTTCATTTGCCGCTGATTGAGTGGAGGGAGAGATTAGAATGGCAGGACACAATCCCCGCAGGTGGATTGTTAATTTCGTGCTCGGAATTTCGCTAATACCTGCTGTGAAGCCCAACTCTTGTACCGCCTCGGTTTGCGTCGCTTCCCACCCCTGGAGGTGATCATGGACCTGTGTTCACAGGACACCACAGTCGGGACAAGCGCCCTCGACTATTTGTGTACCAACCTTCGGTCAGTATATTCGGGTTACAATCCTGACAACTTTCGACATATCGCATTTGTACCCGCGGAGAACACGGGTGGCCCCCGTCTAGAAAAGCTGAGAGATGTACTGAGGTTTCCTTTTCTCTCAAATTTTATCCTCACCAATACTTCGCTTCAGGTGTTCCTGGATAATAAGTGGAAAACACTCGGGTTTTCCGTCATACAGTACAGGCATCTGGAAAACGTCCTCGAAGAACTGGGGGTACAGCGACATCCACCTTCTTCATTACTTCTTCAACTGTTGAAGACAGAGCCACCATCCAACGAAAAAATCGCTCGGGAATGGTTTGAAATTTTGTCTAATCATGTTTCAAGTAGGCAATCTCCTTTTCCATCGGTCCTGTAGAGGTCTTGATGTCGTTCCAGGTTTTACGCAGAATGAGCTTGACAGTCTCTCTCAGTCGCCGATAGTCCCAAAGACCATTTCTGGAGACCGGAAGTGGTTGACTCCTGTCCAATGCTACCTGGGAAAGAGCACGAAACATGACTTATATTCAGAACTGTTTCACTTTGTGAACTTTGGCACTGGCGCGATTCAGTTTTTGCGTGCTTGTGGCGCCAAGAACGAGCCCTCTGAAGAAGATGTCGCGACGAGCCTGATCAACGACCACGAGAGATTCTATAGGCTTGCAGGACGCGAACGGTAAGCATAGCAATATATCGAGACTACTGCTAATTGGCGAGGACACAGATTCTTGCAAGAGCTGCGCGATCTCGCTGCCCGGCACAGTCGTATCTCCAATGACGCTATAAGCAAAATGAGATTCAAACCTGTTTTGCTTGGTACACGACGCGAGAAAACCATGAACCCAGACGGATGGAAGAACATCTACTCACTGTGGGAACCCAGGGAAATTGTCATTGTTGACGATATACATACCTACCAGCTCTTTGGTGACTCAATCATTGCTGCACCACAAGATATACCTCCTGAACTTGAGCGTGAGGATGAGTTGCAGTCTTCTAAAATGTTTTACTAATTGAATGCAATAGAGTTTTATGTGTTACTCGGGTGCAAATTTTTGACCACAGTCGTTTGGGACAAATGCAATGCGTCCGGTGAAAAAGAAGATACAGCGATGCATTCCGAATTTCGAGCCTTGATTCCACAAAGGCTCCGCTTATTCCTTCACCAGTACCCACGACCCCAGCCCGATGCTTCGGTGCACCATTTTTCTAGTGTCAATAATATCACCGTCAGGGTCTGGGAGGATCTGTTTGTTTCTAAAACCCTCACCATCGGGAACAAGAAGACTACAAAAGAACGAGGCGTCTGGGCGACTGCGAAGTGCGAACAAGGAACGATACAGCTGTGGCTTTCTCGTAGTGCAAAGCGAGACATGTACGAGTGAGTGTTTCCGCGGACCATTCCTCTGGCCATTTCAGGTACTCAAAAAGGCGAAAAGACTTGCCGTCTCTCTATGTCGGGTGTTGTTTGGTACAGTAAACCATAGCAACGCCCTACTCCTTACGGCTATCCTTTCCGAGGACCTCGATGTTTTGAAGGGAAGAGGCTATGAGGGTCAGTTCGGTCTGCTTAAACCAAGCAGTGGGAGGCTGACAATTATGTTGCAAAACACAGTTGACCTGGTCCTCCAGTCCCAGGAATGCCCCGACGACTCGGGGTTGACTTGCACAACGAACCCATGCAGCCCAATCACACCGAAGACGCCCGCCCTCTGCTCGATTGATTCTACGACGACACAGCACCCAGTGACAGAAACGGACCTCGAACCCACGGCTGCATGCGCTCAACCCACTACAAATCACTACCGCTTGCTTGGAGGCAGTGAATCTGCACCGGGCACACTTACTCCATCCTCCGAGCTGTCTCTCGCTGTCACTAGGGTTACGAACAATATTCGTGATGCGTTTCGTGTTGTAAGTCGCAGCATTGTGTCGAGCGTCGAGCCCTCTGGTCCCGCGACTGCCATACTCCCCCCGTCTCCTTGGTAAGCCTGGTCATGAAATAATCAACATATCACTAATCTGCTTTTCCAGGGCTTCAAGTCAGGTGATGCCTCACAGTTACATACGTGAGTGACGACAAGTTGAATCTGATCCTTTCTGACCAGTTGGACAGAATCCACCGTAAAGAAATCGATCCAAGCATGCAATTCCAGACAACAGATGCCACTCCATCATCGTAGCGATGCGGATATGATCAAATTCTTGAATGAGGGCTACTGTAATGCTTCTGAACCGATTGAGAACTTGCGGTTGCTTGGTGAGTCCATAGCTCTTCGTCTCTTTCTTCCCGACTATAAGATGGTTAGGACAAGTGGAAAACGTGGATGTCTATACCGGTCCAGGTAAAATCCCCTTTCAACAGTACGTTGGTATAGGTATACTAAATGCGAACTACCCTTTCGAATAGGTATTCCTGACGTTGATACGTTCATGGAGCGCATGCAAGAACAGCTCGCTCATTTCGTGCACATCATCACCCCCATCGCCAAGATTTACGATCTCCCCATTGGAGCATTGCGCATATTCTACGACGTCACTGCTGGGTGTATTGCGTTCAATTGCAAAGGTTTTCTATACCTTAACCTTCGGTACTTTGAAGCATGGCGTGAGTACAACCCAATTTGAACAGCGAATCAAGTTGAGGATTCCCCCCCCCCAAAAAAAAAAAAAAAAAAAAGACTACCAGGATGTCAAGAACGGCAACCCACGACGAGCTCTGTCATCATGGTTCATCCCATTCCGTTCGTCAACAGTCTGTCATAGCGGCTGACAAGCTTTTTTTTTTTTGAAACCAGGTTCCTCACGCTCGCCCACGAAATGGCGCACAACCTCGTCTCACTTCACGATTCAGAACACGAGTTTTGGTTTTCGGCAATCTGTGAAGCGCACATGGACGAGTTTTCGCAGCTCCTAGGGCCCGCCTCGGTTTGAGGTAGGATGTGTAGCGTGGGGATTTGGCCAGGAGATACTTTGTTGCCGCTCGGTCGACGCGCCACGTTTATCGTGAAGG
>JBBPQU010000695.1:0-15869 GCA_038092655.1 Boletus sensibilis | reverse complement strand
GTGTGTTGGCTATTTTGGTTGTGTGGAGACAGAGTGATGCGCAAGGACTGATCCAATGGTTGAGAGGGTTTGTGGGTGCCTAGCGATTTCTCGATCTGTATTACCTATTCCTTCAAGGATAGTATATCGCTTTCACGCTCATGTTGTATGTCTTGGATATTCCGATATGTGATCGCTTCATATTCTTCAGCCGTCTTTAGAAAAGGTCGATGAGGTGTGAATTAACGTTGTCAGTTACAGTGCGATCGTGCATCCTCTTCTACAATGTCCGATGTCATGGTATCCAGTCGAAATAATAGTGCCGAATAGGATAAATTACTAAGTTCTCCTCCAAGTAGTCGCCTTGTCCTCTTCCGATTCTGACGCGTGTGACCCGCGCGAGGACGTCCTCGTATGCGTATGCGACGCCGATGATGAGCCCGTGGTCGGCTGACGCGCATGCCACGCCAACGCCTTGCGCTGTTTCCGCGTCTGCACGACCTCGGGTACGAGCGCACGCAGCGCGTCCACGTGTCCGGCGGAAAGCTTGGCCAGCGGGGACGTCGAGAGCAAGAGGAGCTCTGCGGGGGTGTATACACCCGGCACGGATGCGGGTACTGTAGTGACGTCAGCGTTATTATCGGGTATGGGTGGATGACGGATACGTACGTGTGGAGTGTGTGGATGAGGGAGAGGGGGAAAAGTGGCGCGAGCTCGAAGGGGATGGAGAGGGAGTCCTGGAGGGGGTGCGTCTATGAATGGGGACGTAGAGGCGCGGAGAGGAAGGGGACGCGTCGCTGCGAAGAGGGCAGGGGATGGACATGGTCGTGGTCGTGCTGCATATTGGAGTGAGTCGATGTGCTTATATGCGCTTCGGGTGTGTGGACGGACGTGGCCTGGGATATCACTGGAAGCCATCGAAGCTGTTTCGGCAATAATCTCCGTATGTCCGAGAATGTTCTCTGCTATTCTAGCCTTTGCCGATCAAACTGAGATCATTCTGTCGTGAGCGGTGATGCAATTCGTGTCATGCAAATTAGTCCAGGTACTACATAAGCTATCAAAAATGACCCATCAAGCGTCAATAAAACTCTTGACGTTGTCCAACCACCTCACGTACTCCTACACAACACATCGCAAATCAGTCACCATCCCGTCAAAGCATGCCATCCATACGCACCTTTTGTTCCTTGTGTTCCGAATATTCCGGAATAAACGTCGCAAGGTTCTCATTCACACCCCGCTCGTTCAACCACTTTTCAAACTCTTCTTGAACCGCCACATCCAGCGTGTCAAACTGAGGACCAATGTACAGTCCACGACGTTTCCAGTCTGCCTCTGCAGTCAGATCGGTACCAAGCTTGGCATCAGGGTAGAACGAGATGTTGTCCACAAGGAAAGCGCCTTCTTGACACATGGTGTCAACGTTGAGCGACCCCTTGCCGTCGTTCTGTCCCGAACCACCCCCGTCAGGTTCCAGAGACATGCAAAAAGACCACGGAACAACCGACCTTGGTGACCGAAAACGACACGCGGGTGGGATACGACTGAGCATGATCCTCTTCCCCACTTTCCTCGCCGTCTTGGTCAAACTCGGACTCCTCTTCCATATTTTGAATGTCCGCGATCGAAAACATGACACGGATGCTAAAACGTTCATCAGTCTCCGCGCATACCCGTCGAGCAGAGTATATAACCCACTTTTCATTGCCAAACTTGCGTGTGAGCGTGACCTCGTCGTTGCCCTCGACGTCCTCGATCTGCAACACGACACGCCCGTCAGTAAGCATTTGACAAACACGACCATAGAAAAAAAAAGGGGGGACTGACCGTCCAAACGCCCTGCTCCTTGAACGCCTTCAAAAACTCGGGATCCTCCGTCGCAGCGCTCTCTTTCTCATACTTGAGCTCCTCGGCCAACTTTTGTGAAAAGACAACGTCCGCTGTCGGTATTAGTGAGCGAGTGAGCGAGTACGTCCGGCGGAGGCATCACGACGACGTACAAGCACCCTCTGAGAAACGACAAGGGGTCATGGAAAACGCTCTCGTCGCCGACAACGCCGTGTGGGGGGCAGCCTGAGCAGAGAGACGCAGCGTCCGTCCACTCTGCAGTGCCGGACGCGCAACGACCCGAGAAGACACAGAAGTAAGCTGGCGAAGAGTACGGAAAGCCGACATCGTGAGCAGTGTTTCGGTTGGTCGTACAGAAGAGACGAAAAAAGTGAACCAAGACGAGGGATGAGGCTGAGGCTGAGTGGGCTCCCAAAAAGACTAGCCAAAATTTAAGCGAGGTTGTTTGGCAAGAGCTTGTGAAACAAACAACCCGTCGCTCTATTTGGAAGGTCCCCGCTACGATAGTAGTGGGTTCTATGGGATGCAGTTACGGTTCGTTTTGGTAGGGAATTGTTCGTTTTTACGTTTATGTTTATTTATATTTACACTGATGCCCAATTTAGGTATGGTAGGACAGCCCCTCATGTTCTTATTCCACGGCGCAAGCAAACTCGGTCGACAAACAGTCCTTGCGAAGGGCCCCTTTGTGCTGCAGTGATGCCCAATCGCGCATGATACATTCTGTCACAAGCACGGGCGGCGCCCCCGAGCGCAGGCACGAAGTGCCGAAGCGAGGGGGCGCCGGTTTCTCATTAACCAGACATAGTACATAGATTGAAGTTGAAGTGACCGTAAAGTTAGCCGTAGCGGGGTGTTGCCACGGATGTGGCGCTTTTCGTGTTATTTGACAACGAAGTCTAAATTAATGGAGACTATACCTGAGGAAGTCACTGGAAGGGCACACGGAGTGCCAACGCTCGGACGAGGGCAACAGAGCGTGAACAGGGCGTAGAATTGGTGGGGAGCTAGGACGAGAGCACAGCCGCCCTTATATGTACAGGAGACAATCACATGTAACGACGATTGGCATACAAGGTGAGTTGGTATACATGATGAGATGCCAGGCCGCAGTGCCGGTGTGCCTTACAGTCACGTCGTTTGGTCTGTTGGCCGCGTCTGCATTGTCATCATCCCCAGCAGTTTTCGGAGGCTTGTCGTTCGTTGCGATGAGGTCTCAAGATCTCATATCTCACGTATGCAATCTAGTACAAAAAGAGATCCAAGAACCCTGCCACACCATCCATGACAATTGAGTCACTTGTCCATTCCAACCCCAACTACTAGTCCTCATCCGCAAAGTTCAAGAGACCCCCAATCGAGCAGTATTTCATTCTTCCCAAATCCCTCACTGGACGCAAGCGCCGACACTCGGCAGATGACGGGGACCGCTTACAAGGGTGCACAGTGGCGTGCTGGTCTCCGAGATGTCATTTCATACAGTAGTATAGTATCGTTATCGCTGTTTATCTTTTGTTTTGTCGCTTTCTGGATGTCTCATGCATGACACATCCTCCCTTTTCGTGTTGCCTTTTGGGCACGACTTGGGATGATGTGCTATGTAACAAAATCACCAGCAAGAGACCTCAAGGTAATGCAAGCATGGGTTTAATGTCTCACCTCTACAGTGTGGTCGTCGCTGATACCCCTCGGCAAACTGAAACATGAACACGAATGGCTAACGATGTACAGTCTTCTCTCGTCATATATTCTCGCTATATAGACCTCATGTGCCACGAAGTCACCCTAGTCCAGGCCACTCCTGCTCAACAATATGTTTTATCTCACGACAGTGATCCCAATCTTAATACTAGCTTTCTTCTCAGTGAAGAATCTCATCAAGAAAAGGAGAGACAACCCAGCAGGCTTGCCGCTACCCCCTGGACCTCCCCGACTCCCGATCGTCGGAAACTTGTTTGGGATCAAGGACCTAGGGGCACAATGGTTGACTTATGCCGAATGGAGCAAGAAATATGGTAGGTATTCGCTCTCTTCCAATAGTGGGGTCTCCCCTCTCATGTGCATACCAGGCGATCTTTTATACCTCGAGATCCTTGGCCAAAAGATTTTGGTCATCAACTCTGAAAAGGTTGCAGAGGACTTGCTGGACAAACGATCCCAGAACTACTCTGATCGACCCAAAGTTCCCATGGTCACTTTGTGAGCAGCTCGTGAGACACGCGTGCGGGGTCATCAGACTGATTGATGGTTAGGATGGGATGGGAGTTCAACGTTGGATTCATCCCGTACGGCCCATCGTGGCGCAAGCATCGAAAGGCGATGCACCACGCACTGAATCAGAATGCCATGCTCACTTACCGTGATCTCCAACTGAACAAGGTCCACCAGCTCGTCAGGAACATCTCGCACACACCTGACGACATGGTGGCCCACCTTAAAACGTAAGGCGTTCACTTCCCAGACCGTACGCGTCGAGAGAGTCCTGTTTCTGACGAATGTATCGAATAGGTTCAACGCGTCGACGATCATGGAGGTCGTGTATGGATATGAAATGGCGCCGCGGAATGACTTATTCGCGTCGATTGCGGACCGCGCGAGTGAGATGTTGACCAACTCTTTCTTCCCTGGTGCTGCCCTGGTGAACACGTTCCCCGTCCGTGCGTTGTGCTTCCTTTTCTTTCCCGGAAACGTTGACACGACCTGGAATTAAAAAAGTGCAACACTTGCCCGAGTGGTTCCCTGGCGCTGGATTCAAGCAATACGCCAAGATATGCCGGAAGCTGACACGCGAGTTGCGAGATTTACCTTTTGATTTCGTCCGAAAGCAGATAGCGGAGGGAATTGCGCCGCATTCAATGGTTTCGGAGATGATCGAGAAGAACGAGGAAGAGGTTGTAATCAAGTCTGTCGCGGGAACTACTTATGCTGGTGAGTCACAAAACTCGTTCCCGAATTCCTTTGACTTAGCAGGACTGCTCTCCGTTCCCTTGATCCTTGAAGGTGCGGTCGAATCGGTGAGTCAGTAAATGGTTTCGGTACCTATTTACATACACATGACCATCGTAGTCGTCTTCCGCTCTTTCAGCCTTCGTGATGGCTATGGTCATGTTCCCAGAGGTACAAAAGAAGGTGCAAGCAGAAATCGATCGCGTGACGGGAGGAAGCAGGATGCCAGATTTTTCTGATCGGGCGTCGATGGTCTACCTCGAAGCGACTTACCGGGAAGTGCTCAGATGGTGCCAAGTCACTCCTCTCGGTAGGTTGCCCTTTCCGAGTTGACTGCTGACACGGATGACGCATTGATGGGATGCCTTGTAGGGGTACCACACATGACTACCGACCATGACGTGTACGAAGGCTATTTCATTCCAAAAGGTCTGGGCACACATTCATATCGGGTATGCATTCCGCTCATATTATGCTAGACATGATCGTCTTTGCAAACATCTGGTGCGTCGACGTTGTGACGTGTGTGCTGCTTAGCTGAAGAGCATGACGCTTAGGTCGATGACACACAACGAGAACAAGTATCCCGATCCGATGAGATTCATGCCTGAGAGGTACATTGACGTGAACGGTGGCCTCACGGACGATATTGCCGAACAGCAATTCGGCTTTGGTCGCAGGTGAGCGTTAATCATGCTCGAGGCTTTCGGAAAGCAGGTACGCCGCGGTACTCATCACACGCAAACTCACAGGATCTGTGTTGGAAAATACCTGGCGGATGCTTCTATCTGGATAGCCATGGTATCTATCTTGGCAGTGTTCAACATCAACAAGGCAAAGGATGAACAAGGATGTGATGTTGACGTGGTACCTGAGTATACACCAGGCGTTATCATGTAGGTGTACGATATTTTTGGAGGTTCTAGACTTGACTGAGAACTGCTGCAATAGTTACCCGAAGCCGTTCCCTTTCTCGATCACGCCGAGGTCTCCTAGTGCAGCTCAACTCATTCAGCAGACCGAGGTCGATGACTAATGATGCACATGTACACGATGGACAGGTCACACTGTGTTGATTATGTAGTGCTGTACGACAATGTACAGCACACCGAATGTATGGAAATGTAAATCAGCGCGCTGTGTATAGTATAATATGTTTTCCAGTTACGAGTCTGCACTGCCTTCATACCCCGGTTTGGATTTGGCTATTCCAGGTGTATGTGATGATATGTAAGTATGCTGCGAAAGACAGACCAGCTGTTTACCCTATGATCAAGATACATGTGAGGGTCCAGTACAAGCGTACGCTAAGTTAGTGGATGTTAGTGTGGTGTACAATAAGATAGTTGTTCATAAGAGTCGTAGCCTTGTAATGTCGACGTAAATGCATAAAAGGTCCGCATCAAAATATACAGCTATATCCTGTGGCAGAGCATTTAAGTTGCCAGATCTGATGGAGGCGGGAGGCAACTCACCATCTCGGCTGGATCTTTCGTTCTGGGTAAAGATGCATCATGATCTGGTCTGTGATAAACTCTGCCTCGACTTGAGAGGAAGATGGTCTATGCCCAGAGTAGGATGGGCGTCTGAGTGGAGGCTGCTGCGGTCGCCCGACGTCGCTTGGCCGGGAAGGACGCGAAGTATGGCTAGTGCGATTTGGAGGACCATGACTGGGGTATCTCCTGTCGTCTACTGCGACGTAGTCAGGGGCGTCTCTTCCCCGTCGTCGAAAGTTCGGATCAGGTCTCCGCATCTCGGATATCGTTCGCTTCCGTTGCTCTTCCTCCGCGGCGCGGCGTGCCATGGACAATTCCTTGAGATAGCGTTCCGTGTCTTGTGCACGGGAGGATGAGATCTTGTACGTCCCTTCGCAGTAGAAGCCGCCAGGGACACCACGGCATTGATAGACGCCCTTGACGGTCTGCGGGTTATTCGGAAAGATACAATCACGTTGGGAACACTTGTTGTGGTATGGCGAGGGCCAACCGGGTGGGAGGGTCGTGGGCTTTGGCTTTCTAGAAACTGGGGAATTTCATTTTCAGTCGTACGCAAGGTGACATAGGACTAGTGTACGCACAGAAGATCATGCGAGTTCGTCAGGGTGCAGAAGGAAGTCTGGCTGGGGAAAGGAGGCTGTCTGTGCTTATACCCCAACTGGCTTATGAAAGGGCCGTGTAAGCATGGGGGCGCACGGCCGGACATGCACTAAAATCGTGTTAATGTGATGACTCTGATGAGGTCACTTGCACTGCTGGAGGGGCATCGCCGCAGTCTCGGTTGGTGTCATTCACAGTGTGGATCCGGTTCGAGAAAAGCGACGACTCGAATAATCTCTGACCCTCGAGCATTGTCCTGAAAAAATGCTGAAACGATCGCTGACCCTATCCGAGGGTCGAGGCATGCTAAATTGTACATCCGCCGATGGGATTTGGAAGCACTCGGGGTGAAAGGGAGATGGGCGTTTACTTGAATGGGCAACGTACCGGCTATTCGACGACGCGTGAAATTAATAAGCGTACCCGGTTAGTAATTGTTTTAGCTGCTCACACATCCAGTGACAACTTTGTAGGTGTCAGCGCGACAACATTCAATTGTCCAGTATCGGGCCTCGCCATGGCTGCGGCACGGTGACAACTCGCGTTTTAGCTTCCACGTCGAGATTGCTAGCGAGGAGTTCCAGGACAATTAGTAAGAAATGGCGTAAACATCGCAGGTAATAGGGTAATTCATTCAATCCTCGAGGAGCACACGAGGCGACCGAAGGGTGGATGAGGTTTCAAACCTGAAAGTATCCACTGTTGCGCGTGTCCCTACCGAAGACTCTTGACGGATTTGGCACCTTCAAAACCACGAAAAGACACGAACTTTGTTTTCTTTTAGTAATGGCGCAGGAACAGTTTTCCGAAATCCTCTTTGTCGCTTAGAAGTTAGCACGCACCATCAAAGTACAGCTCTTCGGTGGCTTGTTGAGACGGTGTTGTTCAGAGTGAGTCACTGAGTAACTTGTGTCGGCTCGTTCGGATGCTTTCAAGGTTGTTTACCCACGTGGCAGTGTTTGGCAAAGGCTTCAGAAATCAACAAACGTCTTTCACTTCCTCAACCACGGACCACGTGTGACCGGTTGACCGATAACAGCGACCCTTTCAATGGCACAAAAACGAAAGGCAGTCGACGCCGAGTTGGACGATGGGTCACCTGCCCGTAAACGACCATGTAGCATCTCCCTGGCCTATCCAAGCTCTTCGCGTGCACCTTCAAAGCCACCACCCTTTCAACAACCAACCCAATTGCTCACTTTTTCGTATACCGCTGATCACATTCTCAAATTCAATGATTCTGCACTGCGCTATTATATCGACCCTCCTCGTGGAGCTGACCTCGGATATGGGTATGATAGGTGGATCAGACGACCTGATGAACGCGGTCGATTGGATGTGCTCTTGGAGGCGTGGTCAAGGTTCAAAAAAGGCTTGTGCGAAGGACCTTCTTCATCCCGGTCTAAAGCACTTGACATTCATGTCATGAGCTGGAGAGGGATCATGACCAAGTGAGACCCTTTATTCCTCGTCCATATTTAAACATGGTTGTTCATATTGGTTTCGCCTACTCTTGTGAGAGAGGATACTCATAGCACCTTATGAAGAAAGTGACAGTTGGGAACTCAATGTCATGCGTGTTGGCGGGACCTTTTACTTTGAGGAACACTTGAGCGATGCAAAGCTCAAGGAGAAGTAAGAGACTTCCTCCCCACCATTGTGCAATGCTCATCGTCTTCAGAAATGAGATGGAGCCTCGCCGTCGACGTCAGACATACTATGGTTATGCATTTGAATCTTACTGCACAACCTCGGCCCTAGGGCGTCGGGAGGACGCTTCGTCTCATGTCCAAGGTTGGGGTGGGGACGTCAATACTAACATTCAGTGGTGCAGCGTCGTGAAAACCAAGCTCGGTGACCGCAGGATTGTCATTGGGGGAGAGGTTGACTGTGTTCGCGGTATGCTGAGCAAATCATGCTGTCTTGTCGCGGACTCTGGGACTTAATGTCGAACTGTTGGCGATACAGGAAAATACTCTGGAAATACGGCAAACTTTGTCGAGTTGAAGACGTCCCTGACTATCCGAGGGCCCCCAGATGAAGCCAAATTTGAAAAGTATGCAACCACAAATTTATTTCCCCGAACAAACAACTCAGCCTCGTCTAGAAAACTCCTCAAATTTTATCTACAATCATTCCTTCTGGGGGTTCCAGTACGCCAATCTGGTGCTCTGCTACAGCACGCTAATAATTTATCCTCGAGACAGGAGATCGTCGTTGGATTTCGTAAGCCATCTGGGCAACTCATGACGACTCAGTCGTTCCGGACCGTCGAGATACCCCGCTCCGTTCGGGGCAGACCTGGAGCGTGGGATCCGCTCATCTGCTTGGATTGGGGAGACAAGTTCCTGTCGTTTTTGCACGACACCCTACCCGTGAACACAGGGAAGGATGTCTGGCGCGTAACATTCACGCCCAAGGTAGGCATCACTGTCATGATGCTTGATGCTTCAGGGGTGGAAGACGTCATGGGAGGTGATGATCGCGTCGGATTCTTACCCCGATGGTACTGGGATGAGCTGGAACTCGCCGCAGATGGATCTGGTTGCGAATCTGCCCATCGTGGTGAAGGCTCGCAAATAGAGGCCGGCAAGAGTGGCGTTCCTTCGGGATGGCGCATTTAATCCAGAGGAGATCATCTGATATAATCAGTCCCTCGTGGGCTCGCCAATTGATCCATATTTGACTGTTATTAACCTGTACGTTCCGCGTGAACTCCGGAGGCTGTCTAATTAGTCGGACTTACACTTGGTGCTTCGGGCCATCCGGCAGCATCACCCGGTTGTTTCAGGAACGCAGCTCCGAAAACGGACGACGGTGCACGCGCCTGTTCCCTCCCTGGTAAGAGTAAGAAACCCTGGTGACATGCGTCCTTGTGTTCTCATCGTGTTTTAATATGGGAGGAAAGATCCCTCGAAAATATGTATAAAGTAGTATATTTACATGCAGAATTAGGCACAAATCAGAATGTGTGGGTATAAAAAGCGTGGGAATTAGGATGAATAAGACGAGCGCGTCGCGCGTGGCTGCTCCCTAACGCGCTCCTCACCATTTCACACCGCGGACAGCGCATCCCCATCGCCGCCCGCAACAGCGTCCAAAGTTGCCCCCACGTCGCTCACCAGAGCGTACGGTGTATATCTCTGTACGAATTGTACATATACCTTGCCCATCCACCAACGGACGCGCGCCAATGGTGACTCCGTCGTCTTCGGTGACCTCTGCGTCGCCCCCCGTGACATACACACAACCACACAGCCCATCCCTCTCAACGGACATGGATCCGTTGGAGAGGGAAGAAAGAGAGAAGGCCATTCGAAAATTTTTGGCCAGTGCCGAACTTTCCGTGGTAAGTCCCGTATTCGCTGGCACTCGCGAGACGCGTTGGCACGCCAGTTTGTCGCGCCTGCAGTCGCACCTCCATCTTCCAAAGGTGCTGGCATGCTGCTTGATCTGTTGCCCACCTCTCCCGTGCACTCGTGTCGTGGGTAATTCGAATGACAACTAACGTCTCCTGTCTCACTTTCTCCAGGTAGTTCGTGGCCTCCGCACCCGCTTGTCATATGCTTCATACAAAGCCACTCATAACATCCCGCATATTCCACTTAATGATCTCGAAGCCAAGACCCATGCAGTGTCAGTTGCCCCACCTCGCTTGATCGGCACCAAGCGCAAGGCTACTGGGGGTAACAACTATTATAATAACCCCACTACGCAAGGAAGCCAGACACGCAGGGGTGGTAACGTTCCTTCCCCAGCCGTATCCGCGTCATCGACAACTGCTCCCTCGCGTTCTCATTATTATCCCACGGGGACTCCATCTTCCTCGAATTCGCCTAAGAGTCTCTACACCGCTCTTCTCGGGCCTCCCCCGCTGAAGCAAGCACGTACAGTGCACAATTCAGCTGATCCTCCCGTACAGGCACCATCTCGTTCATCAGCCGGATCTCGTGCACGGCCGGGGCACCGGGGAACCGACTTAGGACTTGCAGCGCGCAGTATTGCTGAGGGCACACGCGCTCAGTCACGTAGCCGAAAGGAAGAAGCCACTCGCGTCAAGGGAAAGAGCAGCAAGGGAAAACAGAAACAATCCGCGGAGGAAGCAGCGGATGTGGAGAGGAAGGCTGTGGCCACACTCACGTCGCTTCTCCAATCACGTCCATCAATTGCCAGCGCGTCATCTCCTCGTTCCTCGTTGTCTGCCGGATCCGAAGGTTCTTTCCATTCCCTCTCGCAATATGCTCAAAGTTCGGCCCGAACGACCACCGCTCCCTCCTCGCTATTGCCATCGGCTGATTCATCCTTCTCCATTCCATCCGTTGCGAGGGCCGCTACTCCACCTCGAGGGAATACTGAGAGCATATACTCTACCCCACGAGCTGATGATGAAGAAGCAGCAAACTTGATGTTGTATTTGCACACGTCCCCATCCCCCGTACGCCCCACTACGACGCGGGACAGAGACGCGAAGGACTTGGCTGCGTTCCGAACGTTGGGTGGCGGTGGTTCGCTCCGCGCGAAGGGCAGGGTACTTTTTTCTGGAGGAGACGATGGGAAAAGTCCATTGCGGAGTGAAAGCAGCCTCACTATTGATCCCTTACCAGGGAGCCAAAATTCTCAGACCATGAGCCAACCCCATCGTCTTGATACCGCAAGCGACACCACAGGGTCGTTGGCCCCTGCTGCCCCAATGGAGCCAACAGTAGTTCCTCCGACTCCTGTATCTGTGGCTTCTCCCACGTCATCCCAGTTACTTCCAGCTCCTCTATCGCCTTCGGGACAAACAGAAACTCTGTTCCCCCATCCGCAAGCTCCGCCTACTCCCGGCAGTGTCCCATTTAATTTGAATGATTTTATCAACGTTTCTCCTTCACCCGCAGCGGCTACCGTACCCCGCTCTGCGATTTCATTGAAGTCGGGATTAGGCGCAAATCTGCGCACAGACTTGGGACGGAAACTTTTTGAAGAAGAGCAGCACCGTCATCAGCATCTAACAGCCCCACATAACCACGGTGACGGGCTGCGGCACGAGAAGAACGGAAGTAGTCTGGGAGCAAGTATCGATCTCTCGACCCGCTAATTCCTGGAGCACCGATTTCTAGGACAAATCACCATCTAACTCGTCAAATTTTCAATGCTTATTCGGCAATCCATTCATACGCGGAACAAATGTTGTATCAACTACATCTGTATCAACCACACATCGGGCTGGACGGCGTCGGCGGCAGTATTATATTCAGTTGTCTTCATATGTCGCAGCAACGCATGGAACCACTTTTCCCATGCGCATGAATTACGAATGTTTGTGGAACGGGAATCCCCACGCTATTTATCTAATTTCCACGTGTTCGTCAAGTTTCTATCCTTATTATCCAGCTTTCTCGCTTGATTTCTTGTGCAGGTGGCACGCTCAACGTCTCTTTCAACGCCAATTCCTTTTGTCATCTCTAATAGGATGTGATTCCTATCATTAGCGTGGAATCATGCCATATCTTGGTTACTTCCTTTCCTCTTCTCGGTTGTTAATATCTCTCTCCTTCACCTGCTTGGCCAGGCTGTGTTTTTCAACTTTCTATGAACGATGTACTCATATTTCTTCCATCAATTCAAGACTTCTTGTTTCTTCGTGGGAATGCTAATTTGCATTAATACCTCCAGATGAATGAACTTTGGACACGGTCCAATAGTTCGTATTGGCAGGTCGTGACAAAGATTTTCGCAACAGCTATCTCCAAGTTCCCTGACAACACAGTCAAGTGCTTGCGTTTAGGTACTAACGCAAGTTCCATTGCAGCGAAACTGACCATTCAATCAAGGCCTCACCTCCCGTGCAACTTAATCTCCCTAGTCCAGCTCACGGGATCGTCACTGATATCAATGTGTGGGTGGACAAGGCTAATTTTGTGTCTTGTGAGAAGGTGGAACGTCGTGATCGCGAGCTCCCGTCTCGTCTCTCCTCCCCAGGGCAAGATATGATGTGGTCATCAGAAGACATCCTTGTGCTTGCGGGGCTGCGCTCGCTACGAGTGGTGTTTTTACTCGCTCTTGGGTCGTTCGTACTGCTGTGAGTGTCCTTTCACCCAGTGTCCTTTCACCCACACGACGCATTTTAAATCGTTTGACACGGTTCTCCCTGCAGGGTGTTTACGACATTCTCTGTCCCTCTGATAAGTATGTTGTACTTCATCGATGTCTCCGTCCCTGCTGGGGTACGATTCGGAGTGTGGGGATGGTGCTATGACTCTGGAGGAAACTGTCCCAACTCACCCCGATGGGCATTTCTTTCTTTCTGTGTGAACATGATGTATGATGGTTATCAGGATAGGATATAATTTTGGCTCGCAAGTCGAGACGTCCCTGACGAATGTTTACCTATCGGTGAAACATCCTTCCTGACCGTTCGCGCGGGCCCCAGCTGACCCAACCTAACCACACCACGCCTCTATGCCGTATCACGACAGCGACGATCCTCTGTTTCTTCTCCACGCTCACGCTGATTCCCCTTCTTTACGGGTACCCCATCATGAAATACCCCTATCAAGCGTGCTCTTTGCTCACGTTCACCACCTTCGTGGTGTCGTGTGTCGCGTTCGTGACGGACGTTCTGCGTGTGTGACAGTCGAGAAGCATGACTGGCTCGGTGGAGGGGTAAACGCGTCCGGATGTTGCGGGGGTGCGATCAGATTATTAGACTTTTAATATTACAGACAACGACGTCATAGATTCTTGGACTAGATTCTAACGAGATCGGCGGCTGAACCCCACCATCTACGACAGTATCTCTATGGCTTTCACTGGACTTTCACGACAAGAAATCTGCCAGAGGTCTGAAATCGATGCCCAATATCGCTTGGGATCGAGGCGCATGTGAGCGACGTGAGCGCTCTCCTCGTATACTTCACAGTGTACGTTGAGACCTGACGTCTTTGCAGCCTCAGCGTGTCGCTGGACCTCTTGCCACGGCACCAGTTCGTCTTTCTTGGAGAATATGTACAACCGGGGTGTCTGCGCGTTCATCCAGGGAAGGAGGTGAGGCTGAAGGAGCGACTTGAGGTACCGCGTCGCCTCCGTCTCCCCTCCAAAAACAATTTGTCGAGAGAGACGGAGCGCGTACACGAAATAGATGATAAGCAAGGCGACGTAACGAGCGACGGGGTTCCGGATAGCGATGCTGAAGGCGATGCCGGCGGTACGAGAGTTGCCAATGGAAGGAGATGAGTCTAGGATGAGAGCGCTCACGAGGAATTCCGAGGGAAGAATGGATGGGTATTTGAAGGACAGGAGACGGCCGAGGGACGTTAGTTGTAATCCCCCACCTTGATTTGACACGTCAGGGCGTATCGAGCGAATTGTGGGGCTTAACCTACGTACCGTTTGAAAATGAGTGTATGAGAACGCATGGACGGACGCGAGTAGACGCCTGAGTGGAGTTGTTCGTCGAGGGAAGGCAGCCGAGCGTCTCGAGGGCTTCTACGACAGGCAGGAGTCGGTTTTGCTACAACGATACGTGAGCGGGCGTCCCGAACGTAGGTTTCATACTCTACCTTTCCTCTTTCCGAGGTCCAGAAGAAGGATGGTCCACATTTCACGATGATCTGAGTAGCATGGGGGTAAAATTCGGCGTATTTCTGGGAATAGTGTTGCAGATGGCGTGTTAGCGCTCCCACTACGTGCTAGAACGGTCAATTCGGTTCATGCTCGAGTATTGTATTGGTCAACGCACTCCAACCAAAGATGAGGATTACACTGCAAAAAGCGACCGACGACCGTCAGCCAAGGAAGCAGGTGTTGGGTCAAAACAGACATACTTTGGCGCAGAGTCATTCGGCTGCAAGGCTGCCTCGCTCATGGGAACAAGGCTAATGTAGACTCCAGGACCTATTGTGACAAAACCTGCCGGGGGTTGGGGTCGTGGCATTGTAGTCAAGAAAGAGAAAGAAAGAACACAGATCGGATGTAATAGACCAACGAATGAGGTCCAGCCTTTTAGCTGCACTACACGCATCAGACTATGCTGTTCCCATCATCAACAACAGTCGGTTCCGCGCCTACATGCACGCTCAGTGTCATTAGTGTCTGGGTAAGCGAGGTGTAGATGTGTGAAGCTTGCTCATCGTGAAGCACCAACATTTCGGCACCACACAACGTGACCTGCAATGGCACTTTGTCTACGCGCACGACTTTCAGCATATTTCCTCCATGGCCAAATGACCAGCGTCAGATTGGTTCACAGTCCTACCAACCTTCCGCAGCCTCCTGCAATTGTCTTCCTAGGTCCTGAGCACGAAAAGGAGGCACGCGCTTGGTTGACTAGATTCCGAACCGCGGCGACCGTTCCCAAACATTTGGTCGAATTTTCTTTCTCCCGTAGCTCAGGTCCTGGTGGTCAAGTTGAGTATCGGATCACACTACGGAGGACCCTTGAATCGGGGAGGTTTCGGGGCTGATGTCCTGTTCAGAACGTCAATAAACTATCTACCAAAGTAACTGCTCGGTGTCGCGTTGATGCTCCATGGATACCATTATGGGCGAGAGAGAGCCTGATGCGGAGTGTGCGCTTTTTTCATTGCATTGCTACGCAGGTCTTCCCGATGACCACTTTTTTTTCAGCCGTACTACGTGAAATCGACGCACTCTCTCTTGATGACATCTAGTGCCTCCCGCTCTCAAGCATCCAACGTGGATGACGTGCTTGCAAAGGTCTGTGCCAATTAGGGATCTAAACTCTCGTTTCATTTGTTTGAACATTTACCTGTTCAGCTACATGCCTTGGTAGCAGAGTCAGCGGCGAGTTTGATTACAAAATCACCAACTCGGGAACAACGAGAACGTGTAGCTAGCCTCCAAAAGGCGGATGATGCGCGTAGACGAGTGCAGAAGGACAGACGGAGTGCCGCGAAAAAGAGCAGGTCCAGTAAAGACTGGGACTGATCTTGAATCTTTCCCAAAGCCTGCCTCGCCAACGGTTTTCCCTAAAGGGTGAACTCTTGGATCCCG